>BMAU01018891.1:1427500-1457500 GCA_019973935.1 Trichonephila clavipes
CAAATTTTACCATATTTGATTGTCGTCATTCTATACTTGTCTTTGCTGGCTAGTTTAAAAGTCAGCTCAAAAGATGTGTTTATGTTTTTTCGAATTTTTTAACTTGATGAATAATTGACTTTCATTAATGGCAAGATGCTTGTTTCTCTTCGTAAAAGCTTTGTGAGTAAAGAAATTTTGTTAAATTATTTTTTGAAAGATACTTTTCTTATGTAATTGTTCTAGTATTTTTCTACTTTTCTTACATAATTATTTTGTGATTTTTCTGCATTAAGAGTTTGGGAGAGTTTGTTACATAATAGTAGTGATTGGTTTTATCATGCTCTCTGAGTTATACTTTCTCTGAAGCTTTGTTTATTTTATTTGGTTTTCCTACCGAGTTGCAAAGGGGGAAGGTTGGCGCCTTCAAACTAGTTTAACCCCACTTATTCTGTCCTAAGTCCGAAATTGCTTTCTGACTCGCTAGGTTCTTCTTTTTTGTAGTTCTTTTATTTCTCTATAATTTTGTTCTTCATGTTCAGCTTTCATATTTTTATTACGTAATTTCTTGTTATGTTCTTTATTTATTATTTCTTGTTTTTGATAAATAATACATATTTCTTTTTATATATATATATATATATATATATATATATATATATATATATGTTTGAAGAAGCGAGCTTTCAAGAATATAATAATTATCTTTCACATAACGTAATTTATCTTGAATTCTCTAATTTCATACGTTAAAAACCGCATATTTTAATATATAAATGCATATTCCTCTAGAATTTGGAAAATAAATTAATTATTAAGATATATATATATATATATATATATATATATATATATATATATATTTCCTTAAAATTAATAGATATGTATTTTCCTGCAATCAATTGAAATTCAATTACCTAAATCTTTAGATACAGTTTCACAGAGAATACAATTTACAATGAGCTCGATGATTTCCTTTCAGCGTGGGTTAGAATCAAAAAAAATATTATAATGAAACTTGTTAAATCAAAATGCAAATTAGTATTTTTATGCTGGGTTTATATACGCATGATATTCATTAGTTTCAAGTAATTAAGAAAAACAAAATGAGAATAAGTAAGAGTTATAAAAACGCATAAAGAAAATGCAAAAAATTATTTGAAAGGATAAACTGTTGTACAAATTTAAAAAAAACTTAGCTCAGTTCCATTGAAATCAGAAAATATTAAATTTCCGTAAGAAATTATTAATGCCTTAATTCGAAGCTCAATTTTCTAAAGAGGAAAACAATTTTAAGTTAATTTCTTATTCATTGAAATTAGAGTATCATATATTCAGATAGTTAACCTAATTTTTTAAATGAAAATAAAAATTCGGATGAATCGAATAATTTATTCCCAAATTGAAGCACTGTTCTTCATATCAATTCATTTCCATTAAAATATATACTATTTTTATTCCGAAATTTGCTTAAATCTGACATTTAAAAATATGAATACTAATTTTCTCAGATTGTTCTTTGTGTACTTTTAAAAAATAATGAACAGTTATTGGAATACTAAAGATAAATTTATTTAAATTTTTCTAATGTAAATAATATAATATTTAAAACAAATTAAACTTCACACACTCACCAAATGATCGAATGGATATAATTATATGTATTTGCATTAGTTATTAAAGCATCAAAAATTCTGCCTTAAAGCAAATAATACTTCGCAATTAGTGAAAAGTGTTTAGTTCCAAATTTGGATAAAAAAATATATCGTGATAAAGTAGCAAAAAAATTACGTCATTTTTGCTTTAGAGCAGAGGTGGGCATTATGTGGATCGCGGTCGACTACGGGACTACCTGAATATTAGCAGTTAATAATTACATACCGATATATTCAAGATCTGCTGAAAGAATGCAGGCTGAGTCGTCTACTGATTAAATGAGTCCTAACTTATGAAGAATATATTCATGTTTTAAATGTATTTTGAATTGTATCGTAACAAATGTGTCATTTGATATTATTAAATTTGTGGCTAATATATATTATTATGCTAATATCTTGCATCTGGCTTTAAATGCTCGCATCTTGTTTATTTTATTGTAGCTATATAGTCCAGAACATATTCATTATTTATTATTAAATAATAATAAATACTGTAGAACTTTTTTCAGCTCACCACACTTACGTCCCTGGGTGGACCCTAACACCTTGAAAAAAATTAGAAGCCCGTACCCTGTAAAAGTTTGTCCATCCCTGTCATTAAGATAGTAGTATTCGAAAAAACATCAGATGGAAGAAAAAAATAATGTTTTAAGAGTAGCAACTCTTGGCTCAAGATTCACAGCAAAATTTGGTACTGAGTATAAATAGACGGTATTAAGCAACATTGTATGTAGGGGAAGTCATATCTCTTACTGAGGGAACTTACTGATTTTTTCCCCTTCCTCATGAGCAGACACTGTATTTTCCCCAAATGTCATTCTGTCAATACAGCTTTTTTTCTGCGTTATTCCCTAATGTATACATACAATTCATAACATCAACTTTCAATTGCTTCATGTTTCCTCTGTAATGTTAATACTTCACTCAGTTTATTTTTTTCGGCATCTCATTACACTCTAAAAAGTATTTAAGTCTTGCATATGTATACGGAATATATATACAAATAGGATATGGAGTATACATTTTATATGTATACGGACAAAAAGTACAACATACTGCTTATTCGCTTTACCTTTTAACCAAGTACTAGCTTAGAAAAAATTTACATCCTTAATTTTTTTTTATCTTTTCTTGAGTTTTAAAATTTACCTTTTAATTTAAAAAATCATTATTTCTTAGTATTACTAGTTATAATTTTAAGATATCGTGATTATATATATATATTATTATTAGAACTTTTTTCTTCTTTAAGGATCTACCAAAATATACATTTTCTTGTAAATTAGTTTCATTTAAATCCATGGTGTTCCCTTTAGATATATTTAATCCTTTTATATTCACTTGAAATTTTGTTATTAATACCACCGTAAGCTCATAGTATAGTTCCATACAGATGCGTGTATAATATTATCTAATTATCTGATTTCCGATTTTTTTATTCTTCCTGTGAAGCAGTTTTGCAATAATCAACAAAGGGTTTAAAATATGAGCTTAAGGTACATTATATTTTACTTTTTTTCCAACGATGAGAAGTGACAGTTTACAGATAGAAAGTCGAGTAAAAGGTATCGGATATAATATGTGATAAAACTTTTATGTAAGACAACATCAACTATCTCAATCTTCTTTGAATAATGATGTTTAGAAATTTTGACAAAGCTTAAACCTGATTACACATTTAAGTTTTGGCTAAAGGAGTTTCATGATTTTATCAATACAAAGGGAAAAAAATATGATGGATATGACGGAAATATTTCCAGGAGCCATTTTATTATGTATAAGAATAATGATAGCGCAGAAAGGTTTTCCTGATTTAATACTTATTTTTTCTTAAATAAACATTTTTTTATTTTATTTCTAATGGCAGATTATATGAATAGCTACACTAGGGAACAAGTATACAGATAAAATCGAACAGAATGCAACAAATAAAAATCTGAAACATAGTTCAATAATTTAATATATGTCTAGCCTGGAATGTCTTGCGTAGAGCAGGACACATTTACAAGATGTGCGGAGTCCATGACCTCTCCAGAGCTGCACAAAGTGCACAGGGGGAAAGGAACAACTCGGAGTGTAGTTCTTAAAATATTTAAAACTGCACACTTATTCACTTTATTCCATTTAAGTAGTGTGGCCGCGGTAGCCGAGTGGTATGGGCATCGGATCGTGGCTGGTTTTGTCACGAGTTCGAGCCCAGTACCACTAAACACCCGCCGTGTAGGGCAGCGATGCACGCTAAATCTGTCGAGAGCTGAAACGTCCTCCCATTGGTGTGGTGTGGTAGTTAGGAGAGGGGGGTGCCAGCTCAGGGGTCGTCCACGTCACTTGACCATGGTTCAAAATTACGTGGTCCGTCGCCAAAAGCCCTCGTGTAGCTGAACAGTGCGACGTTAATCTTCACTCACTCACTCACTCCATTTAAATAGTTCCATATGTGACTTCATGAGGATTTTCAAAATACTGTTATTCTTTATTGTAAAAATCAGTTTTTTAATACTCAGATATAGAAATATTTAACAAACAGATACAAAGAATATAATCTGAATTTAGGTGCTATAGAACATTTCACGTAGGTTTATAATTATGTTGTTTTACATAAACATCTAAATATTTATCTGGGATAAATTTATTTTCTGTTTAAAAAAATTCTATTCCAAGGCATAACTTAAGTAACACTTTGCTGGATTATAAAATATTTAAGACATTTTTTTTACACTCTAACATTTGTAAATACAAATGCATTTTAATAAGTAATGGATATATGAGTTTTAATTGAAATTCAGTCTAAATAATTAATATAAACTTTTCTGCGTATATTGCCCCTTACAAAATTGTTTTATCGAGTAATTAAAAAGGAAATATTTCATTTAATAGCTGATTCTACATTTTTGAAATAGTTAACTTAGTACCACTTCCTTTATATATATATATATTTATTTTGATTAATATTATATCCTTAATAAGTCTATCATTTTTATATGCTACATTTTTATTCTATTTTTCAAAACATTTATATGTGTTTCGTCAATATTTGTGTGGACTGTAAAACTGGTTAAAGAATAAAAAATCAGTCTTTTTCGCAACGCTAAGCCTACTTTATTCGTGCACCCGCTTTTGTTGGGGTACAGCTAGACAATGTCTATTTTTACAAATTTTTTACAGATGGCGCTACAGTGCGCTGATGACGTAACATTCCGTCCGGCGTTGAAATATACAATATTTCAAAAAATATATTTAAAAAATGCAATTTGCTATATACAGTTTACAAATGACTAAATGAATTAAATACAAATAAATTCAACATTCTAAAATAAGAAAAAAAATACAATATTCAAAAATAGAAAAATACAATATTCTAAGAATATAATATACTTCACATTACAATTTAATTTATATTATTAGTTTCTATTGGTAAGATACATATTTTTGAGATAGAACGTGTGAGAACCTCCGTGGCAGTTTTTAGTTTAACGACTCTGACCTTACCGTCAGTTCCATAAATAACCTCCAAGATTCTTGCCATTGTCCATTTGCAGGGAGGCAAATCATTTTCCTTTAAGAGCACTAAACACCCTACGGCAACATTATTTTTTCGAACGGCCACTTGTTTCTCTGCTGTAAATGATTAAGATAATCATTTTTCTAGCGTTTCCAAATAGTTTGTACACACTTTGTTGTATACTGCCACCTAGATAGTCTATTATCTGAAATATCTAAAATTGTGGGCTCAGGTATTGCACTGATAGGTCGACCAATTATAAAGTGTCCAGGAGTTAAAACTTCATATTCATTGATATTATCTGACAATGGTACTAATGGACGTGAATTAAGTATACCTTCAATTTGAATTATTATTGTCTCGAATTCTTCGAAAGTTATTTTACTATTAACTAAAGTTCTATAGAGATGGTGTTTGAATGATTTTACCCCTGCCTCCCACAAGCCCCCGAAATTAGGAGAACGAGGTGGGATAAATTTCCACTGGATAGCTTCTGAAGCAAAATAATTTGCTAATGTCTCGTTTTTGTTACAAATTAATTTTATGAAACGATTTAATTCTGCAGCTGCGCCTTTAAAATTAGTTGCGTTATCGGACATTAATGTAGAAATGCGAACTCTACGGGCACATAGCCTCTTCAAAGCTGCAATAAATGCCTCAGTTGTTAAATCAGTCACTGCCTCTAAATGATTAGCCTTTGTAGCCAAGCATACAAAAATCGCAACATAAACTTTTGAAAATATCCCCTTTCTCTGATTTTTAAATTTTATTTGAAAATGTCCGCAAAAATCCACCCCAGAGTTTAAAAATGGTGCACTTGGAGATACTCTCTCTGATGGTAAATTTCCCATTAATTGATCTACCCCAGTAGGCTTCTGTCTAAAGCATGTAATGCAATCATGAACTGTTTTTCGTGCAATACCCTTGCCATCAATGAGCCAAAACTGCATTCTAATTTGATGTACTAAACCCTGAGCACCAATATGAAAAAACTTCTTATGCATATGCTCAAAAAGAAATTTAGTAAATTTATGTTTACTAGGTATAATTATTTGATGTTTTGCTGCAAATGGTAAATCAGCATTACAAAGCCTTCCACCAACTCTGAGTAAAGAATTCTCATCTAAGAAAGGATCTAAAGCCTTTAACTTACTTGTTTTTGAAACACCTTTACCTTTTTTCAAGGCATCGATTTCTGCTTTAAACTCACTTAATTGTGCTATTTTAGCTAAAAGCTCCGTACTCCTCTTTACTTCATCTGCAGTTAGATATTTCTTCTTATTACAAGACTCCTTAGCTTTGATGTTATTAATGAACCTAAAAATAAAGCTAAAAATTCTAATTAATTTTATGAAATTATTTGTAACATTAAAGAGTTCATCATAAAAATTTGAAGAACTCACAGTCATTGAAAGAGTCACAGCACATTTTAGTTCATTTCTGTAGGAAGGATCAGGAAAAAGTTGATTGTCCTCGTATTCATCAGTTTGTAAATCTGGACCCGAGAACCACATTTCGTTCTTTAAAAGTTCATCCACATTGCAGCCTCTAGAAATTAAGTCGGCAGGATTGTTCTTGGAGTTAACATGTTTCCCCAATGATAGTCCTTTGAAAGTGCTTGGATCTCCGCCACCCTGTTGCTGACAAATGTTTTGAGTTTATGAGGTTCAGTCTTTATCCACGCTAAAGCAATCGTTGAGTCCGTCCACATCCAAATTTTATGAATAGATAATTGTAGAATTCACACAACCTTTTTGACTAATCCCGATAGTAGTAAAGCTGCAGACAGTTCTAACCTCGGTATGGTGAGTGTTTTCAAGGGAGCCACTCTGGACTTGCTGCATAATAATGTAGTTTGAAATTGTCCAGATTCGTTGAAACATTTTATGTAGACAACAGCAGCATAGGCACGTTCTGATGCATCAGAAAAGCCATGTATTTCAATCCGTATTGTTGCAGGAAGTAGAATGCACCTTGGGATTTTGAAGTTATTTACTTTCGCTAATTTTTGGTGGAAGTTCATCCACTCTTCCATTGCATCTGGTGGTAGCTGTTCACTCCAATCTAATTTTATTTTCCAAAGTTCTTGGATGAATATCTCAGCCTCCGTAACAATGGGTCCTATCAGGCTCAAAGGGTCATAGAGCCTTGCAATTTCTGAAAGCACGTCTCTTTTTGAGAAGTTGACTTTGTCACTAATCTTTACTTTGTATGTGAGACAATCCAACTTTGGATCACATAGCATACCTAATGTTTTCACTGGAGCATCCTGAAATTCCTTATCAAACACTTAGGAAGATGCAGATAAATCTTTCAACAGTTCTGGGCTATTTGACACCCATTTGTGTAGCTCAAAATCCCCTCTCTGTAATAGTTCAGATAATCTGGTTTGGAGTTTTTTTGCACCCTCTAATGTAGACTCTCCAGAAAGAATATCATCCATATAACTATCATTACAAATCACATCTGCTGCGTCAGGAAATTCCGCTTTTTCTTCATCTGCTAAGGCCCTTAAGGTCCTGGTAGCTAAAAATGGTGCAGAAACTGTCCCATAAGTTACGGTAGCTAGCTTGTAAGTCTTGACTGGAGCATCTGCACTAGTCTTCCACATAATTCGTTGTAAATCCCTTTGATTAGGATCAACAAGTATCTGCCTGTACCTTTTTTTAATATCTGCACTAAACGCGTACTCGTGTTTTCTAAATCTACTGACTATGGAAAAGAGATCTTGTTGAATAATTCCTCCGTTTAGTAAAATGGAGTTTAGAGAAAAACCACTTTTTGTTTTTGCACTTGCATCGAAGACAACTCTCAATGAAATGGATGTCTTCTCTGGTTTGTATACGGAATAATGAGGAATGTAATAGTTAATCTTATCTAATGTTTCATTTTTAATCTCCTCCATATGGCCTAAAAGTTCATATTCATTCATAAATTCTTTATACAAAGTTCCCATTGTATTGTTTTTGTTTAATTTTTCCCAAATACCATTTAGTCGTTTGATCGCATTCTCTTTGGAATATCCTAATAATGTTTCTGCATTTTCCTTTATGGGTAACCGAACTATAAATCTTCCCGTTTTATCTCTTTTATAGGTATTAAGAAAATGTTCCTCACAATAAATTTCCTCTTCACTTTTTGTTATTTCCTTAGAATCATCTGGAAGTGATTCCAGTTCAATGAATTTCTTTACTGTTATATCTAAGCTTGGTTCACTTATTAAACAACAATTGGCTTGTTGTTGTGACTGAGGAAGGGTACCTGTGACTAAGTAGCCAAATTTTGTATTTTGTAAACTTACATTTCCCTCCTGCAAATAATGTTGTTCTGGATTTAAAATTTCAAAAAATAGTTCACTTCCTATCAATATATCTATTTGACCTGGCATATGGAAATTAGAATCAGCCAGCTCAATTGAAGCTGGAATATTTAAATCCGATATATTTAATTTCGATACAGGAAACACATCGGTAATTTTAGGTAAAAGTGAAAATTGTACATTGCGTGCAAACGTATAATCCCGATTTGAAACTTCAATATTAGCTGAATATTTCGATGATTGCGTAATTCCGTTAATGCCTGTTATAGATTGGTTTGCAAACCTAAATTTAAATCCCAACTTTCTTGCTATGTCTTCTCTCATAACGCATATCGTAGACGCATTATCTAATAATCCTCTTAACTTAATTCTATATCCATCAGCACTTTTAACGAAAATCATGAATGTATTCAATAAGACACATTTATTTCCATAAGTCAAAACCGCAACTTCTGGCTGACCTTCAAACCGAGTAGGATTCGAATTGCTCTCTATCCCCCTTTCCCCTACAGTGTGATTTTTAACTGCAGAGCAAAGTTCAGCAGAATCGTGAAGCAATGAATTATGTAATCCTTTGCAACCACTAACTGTGCATTTATATTTAGACATGCAGGCACCATAATGAAGTCTGAGGCAATTTATACAAAGTTTGTTATTGGTAACAAATTTCTTTCTGCACTCCACAGACATATTTTGAAATGCAATACATTTATAAAGAGGATGAGAATTTCAACAGAGAATACAAGGTTTAACAGTTATTTTTTTTACTATTAACTACCAGCGATTTGGCTTTAGTTGACATTGCAGTATTTTTATGGATCATTTTAGTACTAGGAATGCGAATAATGTTTTCTAACACAGCACTTCTATTTTCTAAAAATTTCATAATAGAATCAAATGTTGGAACTTCTGCTGTTTTCAACGAAAGTTCGAATTGTTTTCTAGATTCTTTGTCAATTTTTTGAAGAATTATATTTATTAAAATTATATCTGATAGATCATTCTGCTCATATTTCAAAACTTTAAGTGCTCTAATGTTTATATTGATACAATCCATTAAAGCGCGCAGTTTTTTGGCTGATTCGCTATAAATTTTTTCATAATTAATTATCTCAAGGACATGTGAATCTATCAACTGCCGTTTGTTTTCGTAACGATCTTATAATGCTTTAAAAAGAGAATCGAAACTATCGTTATTCGACTCTAAGAGCTTTGCTTCTCCTTTTAGAGATGCTCGAAGATAGTATATAGTTTTTGCGAATCATTCAATTACTCTTTATTACTTATTAAATTAATAAATTGATTTTTAAAATTAGAAAATTCTGCTATTACACCAGAAAATTCTGGCAATGGAATTTGAGGTAAGCGGATACTATTTTTACCATTGTCATTTAAATTAATGTTTACATTTTCAGAATTTTTCAAAGAATACATTAAAAGTTTGAGACCTGACTCTGTTGTCTCGATCCGTTGATTTATATCTTCAATGTCCAGCTGAATGATTTCCAAGCTTTCGAAAATTTCTATTTCACAATAATCCTCAGCTATTTTATCTAGATTTATCTGTAATTGCTCAATTTTTTTGAGTTTAATTTCGATTTCAGTGACACTAGTATCCTTTGACACTGTCTTCTCCGAGGTAAAAGCCTCTAACCTAGTTAAAGTTCCTTTGATTGAATCTTTTAAACGGTTCAATTTCTCTTCAGTAGTTACGTTGGAGTTATTTTTATTTTTCGATTTTTTATCCATTTTCTGTGGCTTCGTAGGACCAATGTTTCGTCAATATTTGTGTGGACTGTAAAACTGGTTAAAGAATAAAAAATCAGTCTTTTTCGCAACGCTAAGCCTACTTTATTCGTGCACCCGCTTTTGTTGGGGTACAGCTAGACAATGTCTACTTTTACAAATTTTTTACAGATGGCGCTACAGTGCGCTGATGACGTAACAATATGATTTAACGCGATTCAAATTCATGCCATTTCATGTGAGAATTTTCTTGACTAATACACCAAGTATTAAACAGATTTATCACTCCAGAATCAAAGAGTTTTACTGAAATGAAGATCATTTACAATTGTAACGCATCTTTTAAAAATAATACATTGTGTTTTAAACGTGTTATGTCGTATATACTGAAGTTATATTAAATCACATGATATTAGACGTGCAGTAAATAATTAAATTTACGGAATAATCATGTTTAAATTCGGCACACTTTACAATATATCACGAAACTGTTCCGAAAATATGCTTGTATCTTATCATTCAATATACACTCATGTCCATAAATTAAGGATAATTCAAAATCACATGAAACTGGAACGCTAGACTAAAAATTTCACTTATAGAATTATCTCAAATATCTTCAACAACAATTTGAAAATCACAGGAAGCCACCAGATGACACAAATACGAGAGTGTAAAAAAGGGGTAATAACGAATAGTGGCAAATAAGTAAAATTGTTCACAAGAGTTTTGTAAACCACTCAATGACATAACCGAATAGTTATGCCACATATGAAGAAATTTTTACATCGTAAAGTTATCGGCAGCAAGGAATATAACGTACTCAGAGGGAAGGAAGAGAATAATTTCGAATTATCTAAAGTATTTCTCTGAATTATCTG
Organism: Trichonephila clavipes; assembly: GCA_019973935.1. Taxonomy (NCBI): domain Eukaryota; kingdom Metazoa; phylum Arthropoda; class Arachnida; order Araneae; family Nephilidae; genus Trichonephila; species Trichonephila clavipes. The sequence continues at coordinate 1,438,586 of BMAU01018891.1, forward strand.
TAGGTTTTGCAACGATTCATAGATGACGTAAATGTCCGTATATATTACAAAAAAGATCTCCCCGAGTTAAAACGCTGAATGAAGACAGATATTTGGTAGCAATTCCAAAAGAAGTAGACAGAGTACAGCTTCAGACCAGTCCCGTCAGCTATTTGCAGCCACAGGTATGCAAGTTTTAAAACAAATTGTGAACAGACCTCTCTCTCGCTCTCTCTGGGACATAATGATCTAATGTTCGCAAGCTTCTTAAATGCGTTCTGCCCACTACAGCTCACTGACTCCTACGGTTAGCCTGGAGTAGAAAACATACAATGCGTGTGTGTGTGTGTGTGTATGTGTGTGTGTGTGCGTGTGTGTCTATAGACATCATCACAGTGGGCATGTATGATGTTTTCTGACTACAGCCGTAGCTTGAACTCTAATTTATGGCAAACTTCCATATGGAGAATGCCAGATATTCATCACCTCTCAGACAACATCATCGACCTGCTCGGTTACGGTGGTACAAGATTGCTCGATTGGAGAATTTTTTTTACTGGGATCCCTGATATATCTTCATGTTAAAATCAGAACCATGACAGACAAAACTTATAGGGACATCATTCTGAACCACATTTACTTTGTTTAGTGGTACCATGTGCAGATATTTCGTGTTTATGGATGGTGACGCCTGTCTTTACCAAGCAAACATTGAAAACGTTTGCATGCAATCTGGGTTTATTACCCCCGATGAAATTGCCAAAATTTTCACTTGGTTTGAATCTGGCACAGCATGTGTGACACATGTATGACCAACAAGTTTCAGCCATTCAACCACATTCTATATGTGTTCTGGAACTTCGAAGGGCATTGCTTTTTGAGGGGAACAACCTCTCCCAAGGTCATCAGAATAATTTGATACTCAGCATGTCTAGGCTTTGTACGGACTGTATTGTATCACATGGGATACATACAAAATATTAATTATCATACCAACCATGTAATATTAAGGTTTCGTAAGGAGAGTATTTCATGTTATTTTACCAGGGAGCACAAAAATCGTTGTTTTTATTAATGGTACCACACACACATACAACATGTTTTGTTGTTTATCCTTTGTTTAATACTTGAGTGTAATAAATAATTCTCAGGTCTTTTTTTAATCTTTATTTCCCGGAGCTGGATTTATCCTTAACCAGTGGAACATGAGTGCATTAAAAATTTTTAAAATATTTTTGACTTTAGTATTGATTAGTAACTTCTTTGTTTAATGCACTCCATTCAAATATAATATTTGAAGTTTCCGTCAATTTTTTAAAAGAAATGAACTATTTTTATGTGTATACCTTTATTAAATGTGTTTGTACATCCACCTTAGTATAGATATAAAATATATAATTGGAAAATAATTATATTGCAATATATACTGCTTTTACTCTCAGAGATAAAAATGACTTGCTAAAAACTACCACCAAATATTTTAGGTAAATAATTTTAAAAATATTTTTTTTTAAATTCTGCATATATGCTAATTATTTTTCGATTTTTCAAATTTCGTTAGAATTCTCAAAAACACTTGAAATATTTTATATCAGTTTATGTCGTTTTCTATATTTTTGTTAAATATCCGGTTATATAAAATATTACAACTACATTGAAAACAATGTGAGACTACTAAGCTTTATCTTTAAAATCCAAAAGTGTAAAATTTTCGGACCTTGCAAATAAAACACAAATTGTCCTAGCATTGAGAAGATTAATCTATTAAACCAATTTAATCAACATGTTCAGTTAATTCTTCAGATAATAATATTTTATCCATGTATTTTCAGCCTCTTCTCATGTACATATGTAGCTACTCGTTACCTACCCACTTTGCTGGCAAATAAATCTTAGCTGAAACCGTCTTCCAGTCGATAATGTTGTTCTTAAAGCAGCATTTCTCAAAAATGTATCACAAGTTCTGTTTTTGAGAAAATAAATTATTTATTTCAAAGAAGTTTCAAGCATATATAACTTACTCATTACTAATCCACCAAATTGTATTTAGTTTATAACCTTTGCTCCCCAAACAAAGAAATAAACAGCTATTTAATTCTCAATTAAAACCTATTTTTATATATTTTCTTAAAAAATCTTTTTTTATTTATATACAAATTTACTACGTGTATTTTTATTTTCCCTAATGCAAATTATGGTTAGTTTTGGACTTAGTTTGCTATTTTATTTAAATAATTTGTAAATATTTCTTACTCTGTAGTTCAGTGTTTCTCAAAGTCTGGGGCGCGTTCTTCTAGGGGGCTTTTTAATTGCACGAGGCAGGGGCGAGCATATTGAAAAGTCGAGAACAAAATATTACTTAAAAAATCATTAATTTTCTGAAAGTAAATACGAACAAAATACATTCTGACGCAATAAAAAGTAAAAGATATTAATAAATATATCAGTACTGTACAACATATTTTATAATTAGTTTAACAATACTAAGTTGACAACAAGTTGTAAGCGACACCCCCCTGAAGTCGCTTCCTCACCGTCCTGCCTAACTGCAGAAATTTCCATGATAAGTCTAATTTATTATTATTCAATCACACTAATGAACCACAAAAGGAAGCACTAGGAGTGATATAAATAAAGCAACAGGTCTAAGTGAATAAGCGCAAACAAACGGATCAAATTAACCTTAATCAGTCCTAACCTATCAATTCCTATTCCACTAATTCTTATGACTTCTTCACAAATCCTATAGTGGAAACTCCGTCCTTAAAAACTCCATCCTTAAGTAAAGTTCCGTATAAATCCTAAATCTCTCCTTAGTAACGCGTCTACGTATGTTCCGCTCCTTCTGCCGTACAATTACCAAACTCTAACTTTTTATAATCGAACTAATTTGCATATTAAGGATTCTTCTTGAAAGGGATGTCTGTGAATTAAAAGCGAATGCTAGCCCAAAGATTCCCCAAGAGGATAAGTTGGTGTAGGCCGCTTTAAGACCCATCACAAAGTTTAATAATTGCCAGTGATCCTATAGGCTTGTATTAACACTTACCTTGACAAATTGTACGGCTTACAATTAATCCTTTAACTGCCGATTAAAAGTTACATAATTCACTCTTCAATGCGACAATTTTCCACGTAGTCGCGCGAATGTGTTTTATTTGGAGGGGGGAGCAAATCCTCTGAAATAAGTAAATATGTCGAAAATACTGCCAGGGTCATTTTATTAGATTATAAAGCCTTCGGAGTAATTTTATGGATAAATCGTACCTCGGAAGGACGTATATATAAGTGCAAAAAATGAATCAGTACGATTCAATTGACAAATATTGTTCAAATAATCAGTTCTAATTTTGTTACTCTAAGTTATTTTTATATACTTTTCTACAAACTCACAAAATTTGAAATCTCTAAGTTTAAAAAACGCAGAAATGTGATAACTTTTTCGTTCATATCTATTCTTATTTCAATCACAAATCAGAACTTTAAACTGACTTATCTCAGGGAGATAACAAAACTGGTTTTTCTGTACATTTTATATATATAAGTAACCTTACTAAAGACTTTTTTTTCTATTGTGCCTAATACTTGGAATTTTTCTCACTTGCTGCTAATAAGTCATGGAATTAAAGTTGATACGCATTTTTCCAGCAAATCAATACTTATTTTTAAAAAAATAATAATTTAATTTAGAACTAACACATTTTTTTAAAGAAATTTCCAAAAAGCATTCATTAAAAGAAGTATTGTACGAATACCAATCATGTTATCGCTGAACCCGTACTAATTTTGTTATACATAGTCTCAGGCACATATAAATTAAATTTCATATATGTACGTCAATTTTTGTAGAAGATAGATTAGCATTTTAAAATCACCTCGTAAATTTCAAGTTTTTCCCTTAAAAAATTAAATGGTTACCTTTTTACAAAATTGTAAGCACAAAATCTGTTTTATGTAACACATACACATAGAAGGCAGCCAAAAAATTAAGAAAATCCTTAAATTAAAAACAAAGAAAAATGTGTAAATCGTGCTATGTCCCCTTAAAAGATTAAGTCGTATTGTAGCTTTAACTCGAGAATAGTATTATTGAATTCAATAGATATTATCGTATGAAGAGGGCGTGAGAAAAGTTATGGTTGAATAATGAGTTATGAATATTGAAAGTTTAAGAAGTATTGCTGTAGTTGGTATTCATAAATATTTGATCGAAACTTTCTTCTGTAACTTGTACATTAACTTCTGTTCAAAAAGTTTCAATATGTGTGAACAATTTAGATATTGAAAAATTTTATACTGCAATATTTTTATTAGGTAGAAAATCCCCATTACCATGCTTCTTTCCTTACATAAATATGACTTTATCGCTTTTAATAGGACCAAAATATTATATATAACGTTTGTAGATTTTAGAATAATTAAGATTCATTGTAATTGATTGTTTCGCAGCTTATCTCATTCATTGTTCATTTAACTTTTTACATCATTTTAATTCATGGTAGTATTTGTGTCATATAAAATACAAGACTTATGATTTTTTTCAAATCTGAGGAACATTAATTTTATAAACTAACATGGTCATTCATATATTGCTATAAAGTCATATAGTTATGTTATATTGTAATTTAGATACGTTTCATGAAAATGATTGGTATTTTAATTAATTTCTCAAATGCCTGGAACTTTATTTTATGATATAATTCCTTTATAAATGATGAATTTTCTTTATGTAGTAAATACACGTTGTTCAAGTTCAAAAACCTAGTATCTCTTTGCTTCTATTTTCTTATTTTTTGCATAATGAATAAGGTATGGATGGTTTATTTTTGTTCCCTGATAGTTTTAAGCCTTGTTTATTTCGAAGATTTATTACCTGGCAGTGAAATAAGCTTATTTCTTCCCTTAAGTGCATAATTTAACCATTAACTGCTAACTGCAAGAGTCTGTCTTCTTTTTTTAAAAAGTCATTTTTTAAGGAGTCTGTAATGACTAAATAATACGCTACGTAATTTACATTTATTTAAATTTTGGCTAGGCGGAGGGTTCTGCTTTGTTTGGTAAATTTAATTCTTTATATTTTTATCTGAAAACTATGAAAGTTAAATTTTGTAGGGAACTGGTTCAAAAGAGCCTTGAAACTTCTTGAAGAATTGTAATGTTTACATCATTAGGGTTTTTTTTATTATTCCAAATGATACACAATGTTTATATGTTATGGTGGTGCGTCTTTTCTTTTATATGTGTTTTAATAACTTAAGTTGCAAATTATATTGTGTACGTAATGTAAACATCGAACCTGAAAAAAGGTTGAATTTCTTACACAAAAATAGGTTAAGTTTCCCACATATGTAAAGTTATTTATTATCTCATCCGTTATACTGGTTTATGATGCTGTGCCGTAGAGTATGGATTTGAATGCCGTTGAAAGCGTGGCTTTTTATAAATCTGTATTGCCTTGGTGGTGTGCTGGTGTTCTATATAGCTTAGGAATTGCTTAAGTTAGGAAACTACTTTTAATGAAAGTTTTTATTATTTTTTTTAATACTTTAAATGAGAGAGATGCTGGAACGTCAATTATGTACATTAAGGGTGTCAAACTTGAAGGTTAACTTGGGCCAAACAAACAAGGTTTAACATTAGGTGGTCCGAAAAAAAATTCAATATTCATAGAAACGTAAGTTCATTTTGAATAATACATTATAATATACATCTATAAAAGAAAAAGAACAATTTAATCTTGACGTCCTGTCACTTATCATCTCTTTTCTGCTACTAACTTTTCTATTTCGAGAGAAATGTTAATATTTTATTATACACCATAGTGTGCCGATATATTGTCCAGGCTGCAGAAATGCTCGTTGCAGGTTACATGAGGCCCACGGGCTGTGAAATTAACACCCTTGATGCACAATGTGTATAACCTTTTTCGCCTTAAATATTAAGTCATAACCAATTTATTGGAATTACTTTAAAATAAATTGAGTTGACTACAGAAATTTACTACTTGTTATTTATATTTATTTATCTAAATTTTTAATAATTTTCAAACAGTTACTTTTCTTAAAAATGTTTTTAAAAGTTTTTTTTCAATGTCCTAGTTCTTAAACATCATTTACTTACAGATGGGTAAAGAAAATCACTTGAGAATTACATTGCATGTGAGGCCACGCATTATCCTTTTGAAATATGGCTGATGACAAGCTCTGAATTTTCGGGAGGAACACGGGCTCCAAAGTCTTAGAGATGTAGCGTTGGCTGATCAGTGAACAACCATTGCATACTAGAAGTGTGCGGCAGTGAAATCTAATACCATCCCAAACCATGATACCGAGAACAGGACCAGTGTGGCGATGCATAACGGAAACAGTTCAGCAGTCTCTCCCTACGGTGACTCCAAACTTTAAACCGACCATCGTGATGCAGTAGGCAGAAGCGAGATTAATCAGAGAACATAATGTCGTTCCATTGCGGTGTACTCGTGTGTCATTCATAGCAGTATTGGCGGTGCAAGCGCCTGTGGCTTCGTGTCAAGAGTAAATTTAGAATCGGGTGACATAAAAAGTCCACTCTGCTGCGAATGGCGTCAAATGGTACAATCGGACTCCGAATGATGCTTAACAGACTGTATCTGCTGTGATATGGTCCAATATATGACTGCGTAATCAATCAATGGCCTGCACTTAATACGCCTGTCATTACGGGCAGTTGTGCAACAAGTTGGGCGTGATTGACCACGTCTTTCCATCGTTTCCTCAAGCATCCAGAAATGTCAGATCCATTTCACAGTTGCTTGGTGCTCTCTGAAAGGTAATCCGCAAACCCTATATGTCTATATTCCTCATCAGTCGAATTCAGAAACTTGGTCAAAAAAAGATCGATATATTTCACGCGACATAGATGGATAGCTTAGGCAAAAGGAAAAGAAACACCCTACTACAAATCGCTCTTTTATAAAGTTTCACTCTTTTATAGCTGTGGCGGGAGTCACCAAGGTCACCGTGATGTGCGTATGCGTTTTATACCTAATGATTTGCATATGCCATCACAACCAACGAATTATATAAATTTCACATGGCTTACATACTACCTTCTGGATGTTTTATCTAGCAGTCTATATATATTACAAACCATTAAAGAGTAAATGTACTTGAAAATACTGATAACACCTGACTTTTTCCTAAAAAACTTAGCTCCAATTATTTGTTAGTAGTGTCAATACAGCAAACATGTAATGGCTCTCTCTCTATAAGTGAGTATAATTTCAAATGCTTTGCTCTCAAATATTGCATTTCAAACCCAGCATCACATTTGGAAGAATCAATATATGAAACAGCAAAAATGAAACAAATAAAAAGTAATGAAATAAAAAGTGTTTTCATGTGATCTCATGGGAAGGTCAATTTATCTATTATTTTTTTAAATAGCATATGTATCAAAATTCTCTTATCTGTATGCTCGGAATGAATTGTATTTCTCTGATGCAGAGTCGTCAATTAATGGATAATTGCTGCTTAGAGGCACCTCCTACTTCAGCAAAATTCAGTTAAACGTCAGTCCGACAAACTCACTAGAACAGGGCTTCTCAAACTTTTAATAATGGCGACCCAATTTTCAATCATAATTTTTATCGCCCCCCCTTATATAATAATATTATATTGAATGCAATAATAATGTACTTTGACGCTAAAGCTGTAATATTATCTTAATTATAAACCGTACAAATTAATAAGATAAGTATTAAATTTTGCGCATATGTTACTCTTAAGTAATATATATTTTAAGTAAATTTCTTTTAAGTGATAGGTTGATTATTTTGTTATTTTCTTTCTCTAATTTTTAAATTGAAACACATTGAGAAATGATATTTAATTAAATATTCGTTTCCTTCATCATCCACTTCTAAAAGTACAAATGTCATTAAAAATAGTTTAATCTATCTTGCTCTTTATCATATCCATTACATCTGGCATTCTAGCGAACGTTCACATGAGCCTGGGAAACCTAACGGACGCCTTCACAAAACATGTAATAATGCTATACCTCGTACAATTCCAGTCAATTTTGGTCGAGTCGATAAGCTACCGAATCTATCTTGAATTTACATTTCGTAATTCACGTGTTAGTTGATATTCACGGCATTAAGTATTTACGGCAGTGGATTAAAACAAATGCATAGATACATTTTTAAATCGCAGCGAGCATTCGACGATAATAAAGCGACAACAAGTACACAGACGAAGACAAATTTATAGCATGTTACGTATGGGTTACGGATCGATTTCAATTTCGACCTGCCGAAAAAAAGACCTTTGATTTCACACCCGGTGACGAAAATGAAGGGATATTTTGTAATAAATCACTCTTTGAATTCTGGGTACAGGTGGATGCTGATGTTTTCTGCACTGAAAACAAAGACCTTTCGCATACTATTACCATTTTCATCATCATACCTTTGTGAAATCGAATTTTCTGCGATGGCTGCTTTAAAAAAATATAGAGATCTGAGCTAAATATTAAAAAATAATTCAGAGCGTCAATTTCTAATTTTTAGCCTTCATTTGAAAATCTTTGCTCTACAAGAGGAGCCCATGGAAGTCCCTAATAATTGTTAAACGTGTTCTTATACTGGCTGAAGTACCCACTCTTCACACACGAGTTTATTTTTTAAAAAATAAAAATACTTTATTCTTGATATAATAGCTTGATTGTAAGGAGAGAAAAACCAGGTGCTTGACAATGTATACAAAAATGTAAAAATTATTTTTTGAAATGAATAATCATACTATAAATAATTTTGAACGAAGTGTAATTTTAAGCCTAGCTGAATTAACATTTAGAATTATTATTAAATAGCTTTTAAAAAATGTAAAATTTCATTGAATAACAATTGTGTTATTTTTAATATTTAAAGCTAGACTACTTCAAAATGTTTTAGCCCGGGATCAGAAGTGTACTCGATACTAACACTAATGGTCGTACGGAGTGACTCTCACCCTAATTCTATTTCTTTATATAATTATTTTAATATACACGATAAAAATCACAATTTCAGTGGATAATTTTACTAAAACAAAATATACTTACCTATTTCAAGGATTTTTCAATTTTTCTTTGATAATTTGAGAAAAAAACCAATAAAACTTAACTAAATTGTTCCAAATGTGCGTGACCTTAATAAAGGACACAAATACGAGACAGTTTCCGCTAAAATTATAGGAATTTTATTTGCAAGCAAAACTGTCACATTTTGTTCAAGTTATTGTAGTTTTAATGTTTTTTGAGAGAGATGATCGACAAATATCATGTTGGACTTTTCTTGCGTGTATCTTTTTGACAGGATGAAGTGCATCTTGCGGTACACTTATGGCTTCATATTTTTCTTGATGGAGTTCTTAATGTAGCTATTAAAAATTTTATTTTCGTTCCGTTTTCATTGTTTTTCTCAAATTTACTTTCGCTATCATGATTAATGGGTATTTCAGCAAGTGTTCCCCTTGTTTCTTCAGTTTCAATTTCCTTTCAGATAGATCACATATGCCAATTTTTTATATGCTCATTTACATTTATAAACCACAATCAGTCGAACAACATCACAATTAAAACCACTAAGTTATTCGTAGGGGAAAATGCAGCATATTCAAGAAAATGTTTTTGAACAAATAGGGTCGCGCAGGGAACTCGGTCAACACGAGTACCTTAAGATTCGAAAAAAAAAACATTTGAAACTCCCAAAAAAGAAGGAGATGTATGGTCAAATCATTTTAGTTCCCATTAAGACTGCAATGTTGGAGAAATCTCTGTCAAGGTCATTGGTAAAAAACATTTTCCCCTGAATTAACGATTTCGTGATCCTAGGGTGACTACGCTCATGACTCCCTTGTTTAAAGTGTATTCAATATGAAAATATAGATATTATCTCTAAATAAGAATAGTACAAATTGTTTTTCATTATGCATTATGTGTTTCAGAATACTCGTAAAAATTAATCTTCGCCGAATAATATTTCAAAGAGCTCAATATGCTTATCCATATATCATAAAACTCTTTCACATTGAAAAAAGCGCAACATAACTATATGATTGACAGCTTTCCTGAAAAAAGGGACGCAGGTAATAATTCCAGTAAATTCGAAGGTCAGCAAAAGTAATATTTTAGGATTAAATAAATGTAATAAAAAAATGTCTCATCACAGAATTGCAGCAAAGCAGACATTTTTTTTTATTTAGTTATAGGATCAAATATAGCTAATGAACGTGTAAAGTAGAATCTTTTATTTTTGATAATGTTTTTCATCAGATGATGTATATATATATATATATATCGCATAAATGCGAATCTGTATTTTTTTATATTTCAGAAAGTGTTTTGTTTTACTTCATTCCAGTAAATTAATTTTTTTAACTTTTTATTTTCGATATGCTCATGCCCTCCTAGGGGGCGCACCCCTACAGTTTGAGAAACACTGCACTATAAGATTCACTTTCATATTAAATAAATGCACGTATAAGCAACGATTTTATACCTAGTTCATAGAATTATTTTCTCACTGTAGCGGTGTAAATATTCCCCATCTTCTTTAATGGAACTTGTACTACTTATTCAGCTTTGTAAATATAAATCCTCATCTGCATATTGTGGTTTTAATGGGAGATGGTTTCTGTTATATATATGTATATAAGCATTCAAAAAAAATTAATTTCAAGCTAGTTCTGAGAAGGAAGGTAAGTGATATTGCACACTATAAGTACCCAGTGAGTATTATAAATGCGTGTTAAATTACTTAATTTAATTAAACTTTACTTAAAAATATCATTATTTTAATAATAGTAAGAATTCTTTTACAGATTATTTATCTCATTAACATATATTACTCTAATAACTTCATCTGGTATTCCGCCTTATGAAGTATTTTTCTAAATATTATTTGTTTTCCTTCATATACTTCAAATATTTTATTTCGTTATATATATTTTTCTGTTTATATTTTATTTTCGGAACGCGTATTACGATAATCCTATTTACAAAATAAATTTTTCATTTTACTTATTGAATTAAAGATATCATAAAGGCTTGAATTCTGTACCTTATTAAAAAAAAAGGTCATATTTGGCTTCTCAAATATGTTGTTTGAATAAATGAATAATAAGGCATAGCTTACGACTTTTCTTGATAATTTAAATTTGAACTTATCACTACAGTTTGTTAGTTTTATAACGTTTCGATTAATATAAATATTTCTGTGTTTATTTTCATATATTTATTTTTTTAAAAAAATCACTGTGTTACAAAAAATAGGTCAATAAATAATTTTTATGTACAACTAATTTTACTTTATTCCTTGTATGTAGATAGCATTAAAACACAATCATTAAATTAATAAAAAATTGAATGAAAAATGGTTGGTAAAACATAAATATGTAGAAGTAATATGCTACTTTCAATAGACTGTTCTTCTAAAGCGTATGGTTTCGAGTTTACGTTACAAAGTAGAAGGCATAATTCGGAATGCCTTCTTTAAATGCCTATGTCATTTTCTTAACAATGGTATTCTTTTCAGTTTTTATCTATATTTAGTAATATAACTAATTAAGTTTGAAAAATATATAAAGCACATACTTAAATATTGTTATCGCGAAAATAAAATTGCATATTTTTATTTTCTTTGCACTGCAAACTCTCATTCATTTTTTGTAGTTAATATATTTACTGTGACATAAAAATCCAGCGATGTAATGAAAAAAATAAAGGATATGAAACTGGAGGTAAGAAAATCGCTTCTAAAATTCAAAATTTTCCCAGAATTCAGACTTACAGGCATTAAAAAAGGATTTATTTCTGAAAAAAGAAAGCAAATACGAAATTTTTGCTTCGCAAATATAATATTCAACTAAAAGGAAAATTGATCTTCAAGGATGGATAAAATATAAACAGTTCGTTTTCAAAGGATTTTTTTCTGAAATATTGCTTATCAAAACTACACCAATTGTTACTTTTTTTAATTTAATGTAGCCCCCTTAAATGTATGTAGGTTTTTAGAAAATGTATTGCAAATGTTTTTAATAAGTATTTCTATTAGGTTGCAGAAACTTGGACGTGTACAAGCCAATTGTGCTGAAACCCATCTATTTTCTACGTGATAATAACGATTCCGTTCTTTGCGCTTCTTTGAAGACTCCCTATAAATGAGGGCCAAAATTTTCTGAGTTAGGGAGAACGTTCGGCGAAGCTTGTCTTACTTTTTTTTTAATTACCTCTACTGGATGGCGTCAAGCAATTTTTTTAGGGAAGGTAACCAATAAGGACGTGGGTGAAATACTTCTTGAACCAGAAATATGCTTTAAACCTTTATCCACCGCATTTGGATTTACTGCAAATTTTTTCATGTAATACTTTTTTTTAATCACTACATAGAAATTTAAGGGATATAGATAAATAAAACACTCAACATTAGGAAATTTAATCCGTTAAAGCAAATTAATGAAATTGGTATTTTAAAGTATCGACCTTTCCACAAAGGTCTAAAATATTCTCATAATACGTAAAGAAAATGCTAAATAACTAGGTAACACTAATATTTTACAGCACAAAATGTTGTTTTTTTTTAATTACAATTTTTTTAAAATTGTTTACTTTTTTACACGTAAAAACAGCTTGTGTGCATAAATTTATTTGCTGATATTCAAAGAAACAGTTTTTCTATTCATTAATATACAAACACTCATTACAAGTTGTGCATTTTGCTTGAGGTTCCGTTTGAATTTTTTTTAAACCACTGCAGTCTTAAGGAATGCTGTATTTTCTTAACATGTATAGGAAATGCTGTATTTCCTTAATATGAACTACTGCACTTTGAGTCTTGTTCAGCCTCTTGATCGTCAACTTAAGAATCTAATGGAAATTCCAGGTGATCATTTGCTGGTACTTCATCTGAAAAATCACATGTTAGTATGAGTACATTACTAGTTTAAGATAGTAGGTTCTTTAATAAGTTAGAAGCCACTTGAAGACTGAGCTTCTTTTTTCTAGACTTTCTAAGAAATATAAATAATGATAATAATAATAATAATAATAATAATAATAATAATATTAGCCCCTAGAAGATCTCTAATTATTGTTAAATTTCTCAATTACGTATAAATAAATTAAAATGTTAAATTTTGAAATAAGAATAGATATTTCATTGTTATAAGTTTGAAATTTCTGAAAAAGTTAAAATAAAACAATGCAATTGCAAAATAAATAACTTAGTCTAAAAAGGAATGCCAAAAAAATCATACCTCTGATGCGCTATAGTGATGACTCTATAACACACCACTAAAAAGCAACAATAAGCCACACGGATGAAAAATAAGTTCTTTCTCTAATATCCAGTTTGTTGTAACTACTTATAAGTACTGCACAATTATTCAACTGTAAAATTAATTATATGCACTGTTCACTTAAAATAAATAGTTAAATCGTTTTATAATCTATATCAATATACAACAAAAAAGAAGCTTACATTTGATGTTAACAACTTTTTTGAACAAAAATGGCAATATTCGCAATCCAATCAAAGTCTCAGTTGAAAACGCAACTCCTACTACAAAACTATTCGTCTTCCACGCTAAGATACTCATCATAGAATCCGTGCTGCCATATATCTTGGAACAGTTGATTTGAAAGTATATTCCTGCTAAGTACTGTCAGAGTATTAATAAAATAGTTATTCTGTGTAATTTTAAAGTGAATGATACTTATAAGTTTCGTCGGTAGATAAAGAACTAAATATCTCCATAGTAATATAGTGTATTTACTATTTACCTGTCTTGAAATGGTGTGGCATACATAATATTTGATGAATCCTAAAATAGCAGCACATACCTTTTCCTCAGATAACCCAGTTTTTGCTTTTAGTGTAACAACTAAACTTTGTGTGCTTCATTCCATTCTAAATTTCATTTTTTCAGGGGAAAAATATATCCATGTTTTATTCCAAGAAAAAAAATGGAATCAGATGCATAATATAGCGATTCAAATATCGTTCTCAAATTTCTTTTCATTCAGCTTTCTGACATTACATTCAAAAACGGGAGGCTCTTTTGTTGCTGAGTTTTTCAGAAATCCTAATGTTTTAATTAATAAAATGCATATTGATTACTATATATACACATACGTTTACCAATTAAATTAACATTGGTAAAAATGAGGTTATGAATTCGTATAAGTTTCATTCCAGTTGGACATGTTCTCTTTCAAATATTACAAATGAATTTGTTCATCATAATACCGAGCTAGAGACTCCGTTTGCGTCAAATTTAAAATTTATAATTGACATTTTAATTTCACAAAAAATAATAATCTCTCACTGTTCAGCTTTAATAAGTACCTTGTGTTTATACTTGTCATGGTAGCGAAAATTAATAATATATATATATATATATATATATATATATATATATATATATGTGTGTGTGTGTGTGTGTGTATGTGTGTGTGTGTGTGTGTGTAAAGATTGAAATGATATATATAACTATTATATTTTAAAAAAGTAAATATTTTAGTTCGAGATACTTAGAACAAAATATGTAAAATATATGTGATATTATTAAAATATTTTTCATTTATACTTTATTCACATTAATATACGAAAAGCGTTGAGCATATGGAACGAAACATTTATATTCCAGAGCGCATTCAATGCATCAATAATATAACTTCTGTAAATATCCTTAAACAAAAATAATTTATGTGAATATTTGTTACATATTAACAGCTAAAGAGAAAAAAAATAATTACTCTTCAGGAAAAAAATAACTACTTCTCAAAACGACATTCATTTACATTCTATATTTTTCCAAAATAAAAGATATTTTCTAATATTGACTTCATACCGATGGAAATGGTCATGTGAATAAAAGCAAATAATATTAACTACTATTAAAAAAATTAAAGATATATGAGATTATACATTTTGTATTTAAAAGAGAAGAAAAACATATATACCATTAATATGCTTTAATGAACATAATTTAAATGAGAATTTAGGGGAAAAAAGTGCTACACACACTTTATAAGATTGTTTTGGAACAGAAAGTATTAACATGAAGCATTTAGTCACATATATCCTGTCTCACAATTGATTTGAATCTTTTCAAAAAACATAATGTATTCAATTTATTCTATCACTTCTACTGCATTATTGTGAGAACACAATGATTTGGTGATATTAAAATGACGTAACTTTCAAAGACTATTTTTACAATCAAGTATTTATAATTTGTTTTTCCCTTTCTGTTAAGCATTTGATGGGTTACTACAGTGTTTCTCAAACTGTGGGGCGCGCCCCCCTGGGGGGCGCGATAAACGTACAAGGGGGGCGCGAGCATATCGAAAATAAACGATTAAAAAAATTTATTTACTGGAATGAAGTAAAACAAAATACTTTCTGACAATAAAAAATACACATTTACACTGATATAATTTATATATCTGCGATATTACATAAACGTACAAGGGGGCGCGAGCATATCGAAAATAAAAGATTAAAAAAATTTATTTACTGGAATGAAGTAAAACAAAATACTTTCTGACATAATAAAAAATACACATTTACACTGATATAATTTATATATCTGCGATATTACGTCATAAAAAATTAAAGCTTCTACTTCTATTACAGTTTCTTTTCAAACCAAAATGAGAAAAAACAAAACCCAGACCCATAATCGAAAAAAAATCTTAGGAAGATAAAAAATTCATCACTGTTATATTATTGTCATCAGCTATAGGCAGCAGAATGTAGTTGCTGCGGTTTGACCTTCGAACCTACTTGTACGGTTAGTTACGTCCCTGCTCTTATGTGTATTTGTTTTTTCATTTAGGGAAGTTGCAAATAAACTATTTCTGCAGCGATTTTTTCCTTGTAAAATATTTTTATGATTTTTGGAAAAGCACAGAGAACTCTTTGAAGAATTACTTGGCCAAGATTTATTTCTATGAGTTATTCCCAAACATATAAAAAAGCATAATGAAAAACGTTTTGCATAATTTTTTTGAACATCCATATTGTAATAAATACACTTTTATTCCGGAGCTGTTACACCGAGCACAGAGTGCACGAAATTGGTAATTCTGGCAGAACTGTTTAATTGTTACCAATGGCTCTTACACACACTATCCTCCTGTTTGACAGTCTTAACGTGTGAACTAAAATATATTTGTCACATATCTCCCTCTTTTTTGGGAGTGACAAACGTTTTTTTACAATCTTAAGGTACTTGTTTTGACTAAGTTCCCGGTGTGATAAACTTTTTTTCCGAAATATTTTCTGTGTTCTTGAAAGTAGGTGAGTGTGTATTTTCTCTTAATTAAATTATTCACTGGAATTACGATTTTTATTTTGTACTATAAAAGTAATTATAAAAAAAAAAAAAAATTGGGGTGGCTCAATAACCCCACTCGACCATTAGTATCGAGTGCGTGCCTGCTCCAGGTTTAAAACATTTTGAAGTCTTTTCACTTTAAATATTAAAAATAATACAATTATTTCTCATCGGAATTTTATATTGTTGTTCATTATTCAACATCAATTCTAAATGCTAATTCTGTGAGGCTTAAAATTACAGTTCGCTTAAAACTAATTATAATTTGAGCAATGATTTAAAAAAATCATTTTACATTTTTGTAAACATTGTCACGCACTTGGCTTTACTCTCCTTAAAATTCAGCGATTATATCAATAATGTTTTATTTTCTTATAAATGAACTCGTGCAAATAGCGGGTACTTCAGTTGGTATACTTTTAATGTATCAGTGCTTCACAAAGTATTTTATAACTAATTAATTAATGCTAAATTAAGAACAAGTTTAATAAGTATTAGCGACTTCCATGTGCTTGTCTTACAGAGCAAATTTTTCAAAGGAATGCTTATGATTAGAAATTGACCCATTGAGTTCTTTCTAAAAAAAAGCAGATATCTATATTTTGTCTTCTAAGCAGACACCGCATTTTGCAATATGTTCCAATTTAAAAATTAGAGAAAGGAAAAATTACAATAATTATCCTATTACTTAATTTTTTTTTTGCTTAAAAGCAACATATACAAAATTTAAAACTTATGTCATGAATTTGTACGGTATATAATTAAGATTATTGCTTTAGCGTAAAAAAAAGTGCATTATCGTTGCATTCAATACATTATTAATGTATAAGGGGGGCGCGATAAAAATTGTGATTGATAAGGGGGGCGCCAGTATTGAAAGTTTGAGAAGCACTGGGTTACTATGACAACTTAATGGTATGATTTTAGTGTTGGTTTAGAAGGCAATTAGTTTATCTTTACAATACATACATCGATTTAGTTAAATTTATAATAAATAAAGTTATATGACATTTTAAATGCATTTTTTTTAAATGAAGAAACAAAATTATAAACTGGATGCATACAATTAATATGAAAAACACATATGTAAGATAATAAATCTCATCATGTAAGATTTTATTTTATTTTAATGTACAATTCTCATTTTCAGCATTGGGTTAGAAAATAAAATCTTAAACCTAAGTAGGGTATGGAAAATGCTGTTTTTATAAATTGGTAATCCAAAAACATAAGTCATTATTTAAAAAAAAAAAAAAAAAATTGTTGTTTTATACATTACTTTTTTCTTTACTATCTCTTAAAGTTCTTGAATTGCGAAAAGAAGTAAACAATTAAACTAACAAATAAAATTTGAATACAAAATAGTACATTTAAATTTCTTTGAATTGATATAATAAATATCGATATGATATATAATTTAGCTCATAGGTGTATAAAAATTTTAAAAACCTTGGTATTGTGCATCAAACCGTTGAGATTATTCTAAAACTTGTATCAAACTATTCTAAATTTCGAACAAATTTGTAACAAATGAAAACATATTTAGTATAATGTTTTATAAATGTTTTAGTTTACATTTAAGTTGAAGCTGATTTGTTAATTCACATAAAAATCAACATAGTAAAAGACTGATTCAGTTTCAAGGACTATCAATGAAAAATAATTACTAATTTAATACAAACATGTGATTTTACTTACTAACTTCCTTATTATAATATAATTTTCATATATATATATATGAAAGAAATTTATGTAATATATCAAAAACAAGAAATAATAGAAAATGAACACTAAAAAAAACCTAAATGAACCTAAATGAACCTAAATGAAAATGAACCTAATAAAAATACCAAAGCAAAACATGGAGATTGAATTTATAGAAAAATACAAAAAAAAAGGAACTACAAAAAAGAACCTAGAGACACACATAGGACCGAATAAGTGGTTTTAAACTAGTTTGAAGTCACCAACCTTCCCCCTTTGCAACTCGGTAGGAAAAACGAAATAAAACAAATACAAACACAAAGTATACAAAAACTCACAGAAAGTATGAGAAAAACACCGAGACTACTATTTTGCAACAAATTCACCTAAAATCTTAAATCAGAAAATTCCTAAAAAATTACTGAGGAATTACATAAGAAAATGATTTTTCAAAAAAGCATTTTACAAAGCTTCTATACACAGATCTTTTTCCAAGAGAGGCAATATTCTTCAAATTAACGAAAAGCTACTATTCACTGAGTTAAAAAACCAGATGCATATATGTATATATATATATATATATATATTTAGTGGTCCTGGTCTATGCCTCGCCTCCTGATGTATAGCGTAGGAAACAGTATTAGCATTAGTCACATGCATGATGCCACGGAATTCAGAGATGTCTGACTTCGAGAAGGGCGTAATTGTGATAACATAGAAATGACTGATCCTTAACACCT
Organism: Trichonephila clavipes; assembly: GCA_019973935.1. Lineage (NCBI taxonomy): Eukaryota > Metazoa > Arthropoda > Arachnida > Araneae > Nephilidae > Trichonephila > Trichonephila clavipes. Next base: position 1,457,373 of record BMAU01018891.1, read on the forward strand.
TAACTGTGACATGCGTATATATCCACCTCGTTCCCCTCAGTGCTATGGACGAATATATCCTTCCTTCCTAAGTACGACTCTTTGCATTCCACAGCTATTTTTAAAATGAGTCCAGCAACTTTTGAATA
>BMAU01018891.1:1465000-1497500 GCA_019973935.1 Trichonephila clavipes
TTAAATAATATAATTAGCTTAAAAATTAAAACTATAAAAATAGAAAATATTTTATTTAAATTTCACGTGATCAATAGTTTTATTTCTGTTTTTAATTATTGAGTTTCCATAAAAATTTATTTGTCGCAGCTTGTACGAATTCCTGAAGCATTATTGCCTTTTTTTATTAATTTAATAAATATTTTAATAACATTTTGAGACTCAGTATGAGAACAAAATATGATGAATCTTGATATTATTCTTGTGAGTCCTGAAATTTTTAAAAAAACTGAATTGTATTAATTAATTTCTCCCTCACTAATTCTTTCAAATGTGCTTACCGAACCATTAACTCAAGTAATATTTTTTTTAAATAAAGTTGTTGCATAATTTCTAGACACTTTCTGAAGATAACTTTTTTCTTCTTGATCTTTTTAGCTATTTGTTTAAAATATTTGATAGTGAGAGCCGAGTAACCACTTACCTTATAACTAGATTTAAGCAAGTGAATTTTGGATTGTTTTACTCTTGTGTCAGTGTTTCCCTACTAATTAATATGGATTAAAACACTTCCTTCTCATCTTAAATTTGAACCGAAGAGGAAACTTATTAATGCACTTATTATATTATGACACTTTAAGAAGGGAAGGAAAAAAATTATTTTTTGAAATAGAAACATTTATGTAACCAAGCAATAGAAACATTGTTTCATGTTCGTATATTCTGAGCAATATATTATATTCAGTAAGTACAATAAATAACTTACTTCTCAAGATTGAAAGACAACTTGAATTTTTATCGCTTTTATTAAAACACGCTGTCATTTCTTTAAAACATTTTCTTGAGTGTTACTTAAGATAGGGAATCATTTGGATGGCATGAAAAATGCATTCTTATAGGTTTTTTGTATGGCCAATGTTTTTAGATACCATGTTAAGGGTGCAATCTTGATATGGCATGCAATTAATTTAGAAAATCAGAACATTATATGAAGTGTTATTTTTAATCACATTGTTAAACATAAATAGTGATTTACTTTCTAATTTCATTAATCTTCTATGCAGATGTAGTTTTGTGCTCTCAAGCTAACATAAATTTTAAATTATTTTCATGTAAAGAGTGCGCTTTTTTTCCAGGTATAGAAGTTTAAGTTGGCATTACTTTCCTAGATGGCGACCGATTTAACAGCTGTCAAGTGATTTATTCTCAGTTTGGTTTGGCAATTCATCATGAATAGACACGCCTCATAGAGATTCGTCGAATGGGCTCAAAACGAGATTGCCGTTGTTCCCGATTTTCATAAGCGAATTTTGTTTAGCGATGAAGCGCACTTCTGGTTGAATGGCTACGTCAACAAACAAAACTGCCCCATTTGGAGTGAAGCTAATCCACAAGTGTATGTCGAAACACCGTTACATCCTGAAAAACTGACTGTTTGGTGCGCTTTATGGGCTGGTGGAATCCTTCTTCAAAAACGATGAAGGCCACAACGTTACAGTCAATTGTGATCGGTATAGAGCCATGATTACTAACTTTTTCATTCCTGAATTAAACAATCATTATGTCCAGGAGCTGTGGTTACAACAAGACGGCGCAACATGTCACACAGCTCGTGCCACAATCGATTTATTGAAAGACACGTTTGGTGATCGCCTCATTTCACGTTTTGGACCTGTGAATTGGCCTCCAAGGTCTTGTGATTTAACACCGCTAGACTATTTTCTGTGGGGCTATGTAAAGTCATTGGTCTATGCGGATAAGCCACAAACGCTTGACCATTTGGAATACAACATTTGCTGTGTTATTGCCGATATACGGCCACAAATGTTGAAAAAAGTCATCGAAAATTGGACGTCCAGATTGGACTACATCCGAGCCTGCCGTGGCAGTCCTATGCCAGAAATCATATTTAAAATGTAATGCCACAAGATTATCTTTCGAATAAAAAATCATGTCAATTGAATAATGCATCGTTGTTTTATTGCAATTTAAAGTTATATGCCTCTAAAAAAACACCCTTTAGAAGCAAAAATACACTTCTATAAACAGTTGACTATAAATAATGATTAAATGAGTGTTCAACCCAACGTGCATTGTTTCATTTTAAATAATTATAACTATTGCATCTTAATATAATTATAAAGTTAAGAGTTTCGTAATATTACTACTTAATATTGCTGTTACATCTTGGATCACTCAGTAAACGCAATAAACTCACTTTTTTAGGCAAATACATTTTTTTTTCTGACTATTTCGCCAAGACTGTCCAGTGACAATTTTTTAACAAATTATAAAACTATACAACTCCTAACTATTTATGTATGTTTAGTGCTCTATTTAGTGCTTAATCTAGTACAATACTATTCAAAACGTATGCACATTAACTTAAGTGTAATATATATTAAAATCATACTAATATATTAAACCTACTAAATGATTAAGTGATCTTTAAGCAACACGAAGAATATTGGTGGCGGACCTCACAATATTAATTTGGACTCAAGTGTCGAGAACGACACCTGGTTCATCCCAAACCTCTCTAAACTATCATTACACGCCAAAGTAATAAGCTTACTAAAGCGGTTCGAAATAAATTGATCACCACTGCAATGTACTAATAAAAATATATGATCAAATTAGTAAATCACCTACTCTGATTAAATACAGTTATGTAATTAAAAATTAGGATAAAACTCTAGAAACTACACTTAAATGCCGTGCCGTACATTACTATTTCAATTTTGAAACATTATATATATATATGTATATGTATATATATTTGAAATACGTACATTATCCCTTATGTCCTTCTTTTAGAATTCATTTTATTTGACTTTCCATGTTCCATAAAGAAACAGAAAAAAATTATAAAGAAGAAGTAATAGCTTTCTCACATCACAAAAACATAGAAAATAAGCTCGCATTCACAAAAAAAAAACAGAACAACCTTACATCCCCAATATATTCAAAAGCATACTACCACTAGATAGTATTAAAAATCAACAAAGCTATTCGTATTTTCATGGAACAGAAAACTGTTTTTATTCCATTAAAAACCCTGTTTTTCTGAAAAGTGTCTTTTTCGAGGCAGGGTGTAAGAACAACATTTCAAATAACCTCTCAAGTCGAAAATTCATGCAAAATTCGTTTCACATATGTAGAGGCCCTCTAGGCCTCTTCTGCCTGGATTGTTTGCCTTATCACACACTGAATTTGTTCACGGTGAAGCGACATCCTTTGCTCGAAGGAACATTGTAGTTATATTAACTTCTACAGAAGCAAGCACCTTCCGACATCAACAGCCACCATCGTTTGGCGAAAATCATATCGTACGTCAACACGTAACTCAAGCGTGGACAGGCCAATGCCTGTCTGCGTGAGTTAGTGCATTATAACTATGAAGGCAGCCATTTAGTGGAAGAATGGGTTTAAAGACTGCGGAAGATATTTACTCGTTCTACCTTGTTGGTATTTTGAATATTTTTGTCACTGAAAAGATTTGCTTAAAATATTATATTGCATGGGATTTTTTTCCTTCTATTTTATGGATATAAATGATAAAGAGGCGCATATCCTTGAAATATGTCTTGAATTATTGATAAAATGTATTATGTATTAAGTTTAATCATGGATTTTTTATTAACATAGATGTACGAGTAATTATTATAAAAAATTATAAATTAATTGTTATAAAAGCAAAATATTTTAACGTTTTGAAACATAACTAATTTAAGTAACGTGGAAATTGCTTTAGTTATAAATCATCTATGCTATAAACATATAAGTTACCAAATATTAAATATATATTATTAGTATCTGGTGCAACATATTGAGTAATTTAAACACAATACCAACAAAAGTACTCATTGTATGATACGGGACACTGCACAATGATTATATACTATAAATATATATGATGTAAAACACAAACAGATAAATATAATTCCTCAAAAATTCATATCTTTAAGTTTAACAAATGAAGAATCAACATGCATGAAATAAGAGGAAAAAAAGGGAACATGTAACTTGTATTACAAAATAAAATAACGATGCAAATACTAAAAATGTTTTTTAAAAGAAATAACTGGCAAAAATTACAAACTTTGCTAATGCGAATTCGTCAAGAGGATGAAAATGGTGCACTACACATTATAAAGATTTGGTTCTTTATCCATACATCATTTAAGAAAAACTATTATATTGATATAATATACAGTGGAGAGGTTTAGTCAGTTGTATTCTAGTCCATTGTGGTCATAGTCATGAATTTGTGGCAAATATGTTAATGGCTGGCGATTCCAAATCATGGTTCCAAGAAGGATCCGTTATTTGAAGTGGCTGATATAAGTTAAATATTTCGTTGTCTTTTCTTTGGCAAGGTGTGTAGTTTAGAGAGTTAAGTTCACGCTCAGAGCTCATCCACATTACTTGATCGATGTTCAAATGTAATGTATCTTCATATTAACTCGCTAATTGCATTACAGTTAAAAATTAATAAAATATCAAGCCTCGAAGTCCAATCGAGTAAGAAAAAGTCAAAAGACTCACTTTTTTTAATACAGAAAATTTCAAGAGAAAATTTAAAAATCATTAGTAAAATTCTTTTTTCTAGAAATTCACATGGAAATTTTTAAATGAAAAGGGTTAAAGAAAAAAATGCCTTAGACCAAAGCATTTAACGTTTCATTTTGAATTAAAAACGATATAAAGAGTTTTAATAATTAATATTCACCTTAAAATATAATATCTGTAAATCTTATAAAAATAAATATTATAGTAAAATTTAAAAATTAAAATTATAACTTAAAAAAAATCTTATAATTTTTTAAGATGTAATTTCGAATTATTTGTTATTCAAATACGTAAATTGTTAAACTTAAATAGGTCCAAAGATAGGAACCAGAAGAAAAAAATAAAATTACAATACTTGTATTAACAGAAGAGAGTTTTGTTAAAATAAAGACACCCAGAAAAATTTAGATTTTCAATAAACACTTACGTCATGGTTTGTATTTATACGTTTGTCAAAACAAAATCTATCATCTTTGACTTTGTCAAGCACGAGAAATTAGGCTTTCATATGGGTTAGGAGCATATTCTGATGAAGAATGTGTGTGTTTGTCCATTTAAGTATTTTGAACTGTTCAAGTTCAGAGATAAATCTAATAGGATACAGAATTCAGTGATTAAGATACAAGTTCCATTTTGACTAACACCTTTTTTCTGAACAAATACGTCTTACTTTGAACAGGGTTACGCAAACGTTAGATAAAATTAACCGAACATTTATTCGAGATTTTGAATCAACTGTCTCAACTGTAGCTCATAAATTATTTATTAAGGTGAGTAATTTTTCACAGTCGTCCTATTACATTCGTTATGTTACAGAAATGTGGTAATAATATAATGTAATCATCTTAAAATAGGAAAATACTTAATTTATAATTTGACAGTTATTCAAGTGATAGTGCGTAACCTACATTAAATGGCTTAGTATGGTGTTTTTAAACTTATATAATTATTTGAAGCAAATGAATTTTAAATAAAACATGAAATAAGAAATTCTGGGGATAGTTAATTCATCAGAGTTCCAACATTAAATATTAAATAGCATCTCTATATCCAATTTATAATATAAATTTAATTATCCATATAATCAGCGAAAATACGATTTCGCAAGAATAAAATATTTTGCTTATGGTTATTAATTTAAATAAAATAAGAATGCAAACGTATTGAAATTTAATAAAAATTATAGGTGCTTCGAAATGTAATTATTTATTAAGTCGTACAGAAAAGTAAAACGAAAATAAATGCATTTGATTTTAGTTATGTCATATACTTATGAAGGACATCAGGATGTTTGTAGTGCAACACATTTCGGGCCATCTGGCGCAATGGAAATAAATGTAGCTGTAAAATTATGGGAAAGATCTTAGAGCACTGGCTTCTGGTACACAACCTTGTTCTCTGATGGGGAATCTAAATATTTCTTAGAATTAAAAGAAAGGAATGTATATGGAAGTGAGACACAAATTAATAAAGAGGAATGTATCAACCATGCAATCAACAGGTTGGGAACAGTTTTGAGGCAGACAGTTAAAGATTGACGAATGAAGGGCGTAACTTTTTGGGAGAAAGAAACACGGTAGCTTGACAGAAAAGACAATAAAAAATTAACTACATACTACACTAATGTCATACGCAAAAATAAAGGTGATGTAGAGGCGATGAAATATACAAGTTATGCTACCCTATTTCATTGCATGCCTACAGGCCAGAAGCCACATCATAAAAAGTATCCTTCTGGTATAGACTCATGGTGTTTTTTCCAATCAGTGTTGGCACGTGGTAAAAAACCAGGTTTTAACAAATATTGGGTAAAAACACCAGTCAATGAAGAATACTTGCCCAAAATGTTGTCGATTTATAAAAGATTAGCTTCATCTGAATTATTAAGCCGGTGTGTCAGATGTCTGACACAAAATTCTAATGAAGCATTACATTCGATCATATGGCACAGATGTTCCGAAGAAAATTCAGCTTCTCTTAGTCGTGTGCTGATTGCCGTGTCGAGTGCAATATCTGAATTTAATGTTGGAACATTAAAAGCTCTAAAACATTTCAGGATGTCAATTGCCTTGCGACAAGTTTATTGTCTGAACATTTAGCCTTCATTACTGACTAAACAATTGGGCCCTATAACTTATGAGTTACCCCATATCAGTCTGAGTTCAAAAGGAAAAAAAAAATATTTTTAATACTTCGTTTGGAAGTAATACATATTAGGAAAAATAATAGACGCTCTAATCAATAAAACATGCAATAAAGTTTAAAAATCATGCAAGTTCATTTTTTTAAAAAAAAATGTATATAATTTCTTTTCAAAGTATTAACTCAAAATATATGAATACCATAAATTATATTTTCCTGTGAATATTTCCGTACATATTATTTTAATTGAGGGATGTTTTTCAATAAACATAGGGGGAAAAAAACTTTCATACAAATCATTTATTGTGTTTAGTAATTCCTTACTTAAATTAGTAGTTTTCTTAAAAATACTATAAAGCCTAAAACTTATAGTTTCTTTAAGGGGTGTTGGAAAGCTAAAATCTTATTTTTTTGACAATTTGAGATTTTTACATTTTCAAATTGTATAGATTTTAACCTTTCTAAAAATACCTTACTTGAACCCAACTGGGGTATTTAGGAGCCTTTAAAATACATTTTTAAATATTCGTTGAATATGGGCCACGCCCATTTTAATGGTGAAATTTGAAAACAAATTACTTTGTTTTTGCTTAAAAGTGTAACGACTAATCTAAACCAAAACATGTATCTTTTATTTTAAATTGAGCCTTTTATTTTTGTATTTACCAGCCGATTAAAACTCTCACTGTATACATTAAAATCAATTTATCTCAAAATGTAAATTTTAATGTGCAATGTACCTTTTCTGACAAACTACTGTTCACAGGTATGTAAATTTTTTATTAATTATTTTTAATGATGTCTAATATATAGTAAAATGAGTTTTTTTAAACACTCAAAAATTTAATTTTTACAAATTTTTTAAGTAAAAAATGGGTCAAATTTCGCAATGTTTGATAAAATATTTCATAATTTCTTAAAAAAGTCAAAATTAGCTAAAAGCTCATTTTAGTATAATAAGAGAGGTGTACTTTAAATAGTATGAAAAATTTCAAGCGTATACATAAAACAGATTTTGAGAAAATGTACATCGAAAACAGCCAATTTAACATTGTCAGTAAAGAGAGAGACAGAGAGGTTTCCAACACCCATTAAATAAACTGCATAACTTCTAAAATACTGTAGAAAATTTGATCCAGAAATTTTCTGAGAGTTAGTATGTCGCTCTATTATGCATGGGAATAGCATTTAATATATTTCAGAAATTATTTTCTCTTATCAATTTCTTTTTAATAAGGGAAAATTAAACATCAAAAATAACACTCAATGAGAGATTGTCCCTGAACTACAGCTGGTCATGTGCACAAGGGGGGGGGCATTATTTAAGTCCTAAATTCTTCTTCATACTTGCTGTGTTTTGGGTTGGTAGGCGATCAATACATTTCCGTTCTAGGTCGAAACCAATTTAATTAATTAGCTCTAACAGATTTAATTCCTCAATATTGAGTATTTTATTTATGTATATATTTTCATTTCAAATGTAGTGACTAAAAAAACAGATCGCGAAAAAATTGGAGTAAATCATGTTGCAGTATATAAAGGTTTAATGTCAAATACGTTAATAGAAAAATATAACGTTTAACGTTGTAAAATACTTAAATTTACTTGGAAAAACAAGGGACTATTTCCTGCAATTGATACAGGAAATAAATCTATGTTTGGAACTTTGTCTTACATTTGCAATTACGTTACCTAACTTGAAATATATTTTAAAAATAAATGTAGAAGATTTTTAGAGAAGGTAAGCGTGTGGAATACTTATCTCTCCGTCCTTTATTTTGCGCATCGTAAGCTCAATTTTTGAATGAAAATGTTACTTCAGTTTTTCATATATAAGATATCCGACTACCCTAAAATCATGATTATTTTAAAAAATTGACAAATTATTTTTATGAATGTATTTTATAGAACATTTTATTAGCTTTACAAAAATACCAAGAATTTATTTTCCATTCACTGGAACAAAAACTACAAGTTTTTTTGCCAAAAGCTGATACAATAAATGTACATAAGATGTCAAACTTCAAAATGCAATTTACTCGAAATGAATTTTTTTCGAAAAGCTCAAACGGAGACAATTGATTGCTCAAAAGTATTACAAAATAATTTTCTGAATTTTTTTGTGTATGTTCTGTATAACATAGAAGTATTATGACTTTTAAATTTATCATTCACTGTTTATTACAAAATTTATAGTTCTTTATGTGAATATAAACCCTGTTTTTCTAAGCAATTTCATAGAATAACTATAATAAGGTGCACTAGTTTTTGTAAAAATTAAAAAATAAATCTTATCCTGAAAGTCATATCAAAGAGGAACATCAAAGTAATACATCAAAATTGAAACAAAACTTAAGAATTTGTTCATTTATTATTTGCGTAGAGTGGGCCCCGATTATGTAAATTTTTGTCAATTTCTCCCCATTTTTTTCGATTTTGGTTGAAAAAATTTATTTTTGTCTTCTTAAGGCGTGTTGGAAAGCTGAATACTTATTTTTTGGACAATTTGAGATTTTTACATTTTCAAACTGTATAGATTTTAACCTTTCTAAAAAAACCTTATTTTAACCTCTAAGGCATTTAAAAGCCCTTAAAACGTATTTTTAAATAACCATTGAATTTGGGCCACGCCCATTTTAATGGCGAAAATTGTAAACAAATTACTTTGTTTTTGCTTAAAAGTGTAACGACTGATATAAACCAAAACATGTATCTTTTATTTTAAATTGAGCCTTTTATTTTTTTATTTCCTATTCGATTAGAAGTCTCACACTGTATACATTAAAATCAATTTATCTCACAATGTAAATTTTAATGTGCGATGTACCTTTACTGAGAAACTACTGTTCACAGGTATGTAAATATTTTTTTCAATTATTTATAATGATATCTATTATATACTAAAATGAGCTTTTTGTAAAAAACTCAAAAATTTAATTTTTACAAATTTTGGAAGTAAAAAATGGGTCAAATTTCGCAATGTTTGATAAAATATTTCATAATTTATTAAAAAATTCAAAATTAGCTAAAAGCTCATTTTAGTATAATGAGAGAGGTGTACTTTAATAGTATGAAAAATTTCAAGAATGTACATAAAACAGATTTTGAGAAAAGATACATCGAAAACAGCCGATTTAACATTGTCAGTATAGAGAGAGAGGTTTCCAACTCCCCTTAATATTACCTTTTTATCTTAAAATATACAAAATAAGTCTAAAATCCACAAAAAAATCTCCATATCTCCTTTTTTTTAAAAAAAAAAAAGCTGTCGCAAGTGTAGTTGGATATTTTAAAAATAACCATCTTGTATCAAACTGCATGAAATAAAAGTGTGCTTGGCATAGAAGGAGCACAAAAAAGTAGGCCCGGACATAATAAAAATGCGAGTATGTATCTATTGCATTAAAATATCCCCTTTTCCATTTCAATAAATATGGATTTTTTTTATATTTCTTTCACCATAACATCAAGTTAACATACCAATGTTTCAGGCGCCGCTCGCGTGATTAGTTTCCATATTTTCTTTATAAGATTTTCTCTCCTCTTCATGTTGCAGCATCTTAAATTATTGACGCATTATGCTAGAGAAAGAGGGAAAAAATCATAGCTTCTCTATCACGGTGACTGCATTTGGAATATGCTTTGCTTCTTAGCTACAACAGTGACAGGTGTTGCTGATGCATATTTATGGATGAACTTCTCTGTGTATGTTCTGGACACAAATAAATAGTTTTTCATCTATGCCATCTGGAGAAAGAAAGTATTAGACTATATATTAATTTAATTTTGTCATTAAACTATTAATTAATTATAATAATATATTTGTTGATAAACGCGAGGATGAATATTAAAAGGACTTCATTAATTACTTTTTATAAAAAAAAAGAGTAAATCAAAATGAACATTATTCAGATTGAACATTTTTGTCCATTAAATTTATTTGGGATTATCCGTGTTAAATGAAATCAAAATGTAAGTTCTTAATTATTTTATGCATGTGTCTTTAAATATTTGAGACTTATCACATATTATACTCATGATTGAGATTAAATAATCACAAATAATATAATTTGAGTTTATTTTAAATGCGTGATGATTTAAAGTCAAACCGAATTAATTTTTTATCATGAATGAATATTTTGCTCATGTAATATAAACGGATTTTTAATTCTCATTAATCATTAATTCAAACGTTTTACATTAACCCATACTCAAACACAAACTCAGTTTCGCAACAGTGTGCTGATGTGCATGGGCAGATGCCCCGATCAGGTGGTCAGTCTGAAGCGAGACCCTCATGGCTTAAGTCTCCAAACAAACTTGGTACTTATTTATCGACCCACTGTAGTAGGGAAGAAAGTTTGAGTTGACCTTACCTAGCCCGGGAATAGAGCCCGGACCTGTGGCGTCGAGGCAGTATACGCTACCACTCAACCACTGGGCCTCCAACCATACACTAAAAAATAAGACGATATTTTTTTTTTATTTTTACATTTGAATGCAAATGATCATAGACAGTTTATTTGTTGAAATTTTAAATAAAACTTGTTATTTTCAGGAGCAATTTGTTTGTACTAAAAATAACAATTTTAAAAAGTAATTCACAACTTGTAGCACTAGTTTCCTAACAACGATATATATATTTCAATCTAAATGAATAAAAATAACACCTAAATCATTCCTTATAAAATGTGAAGAAAACTATGAGAAGCGTATAAGAGTTTCTCACTGCACATTTTTTTCAGAAATATTTACAAAATTTATCGAAAATTCTTCAACAGTCTGAAAAGGTCAGAACAAAATTAAAATGAATGGGATAATCAGAATTTAAATTACAAAACTGTTATATTATTTAGATCTCTTTTTCAGGTAGTACTGGGAAATCGTTTCTCATTTCCCTTAAAAATGTATCACTATGTGTAAATTATCATGCATAGTTTGTGTCTTATTTTGTATCATTATAATTATAAATGTTTTTTTTAAGTCGTTGGTATTTTGACTGACAGTAAAAGAATATTTGCCCATTGTGTTTTCATTTGTAATAAAAATCGGATTTTTTATCAGTTATTCATGTATAATTTTTAATTGGTATTCACACGTTGACTTTAATTTGTCTGTCTATAAATAAAATGCAAAGTTGTTTGGAGAAAATACACATTATTTTTTACAACTTCCAAAAGAATAATAATATATATGTTTGTTCGTTTCATTTAAATGATTTACTTATTTAAATTACCATAAAATAAACTTATACAATAAAAAAGTTAAATAAAAAGAAATCGAAACTATATATGGGAAAAAATTGGTTCAGTTGCAAAATTTTATTTTTACCAAACTTTAGGAAAAGTTAAATGATGAGAAATAGCGAAGAAAAACACTCATACACGTGTGTTTTTATAAATAGATACTTAAGAATAGGATCGAAAAACAACAACCACACAATGAAAGAGTACAGTGTTTTTTCAAAAGACCGCAAAAAAAAAAGAGAAAGGAACATATGAAATCCCTACATGCACGGAAATGATATCCGCTTATGGAGATGTTATTCAATTTTCAGGAATATTAAAAACCAACAAGGCAATCCAGCAAACAATGAAACTAGAGAAGTGAAAATTGTTTTCATTCGATTAGGAACTCAACTATTTTCAAAGGATACATGATATCGTTCTTTAAATTGAAGCAATATATGAAATAACACCAGGAAAAAAAACATGCATATACGAGAAAGGTGTATTATACTAGAAAAAATAGTTCCATTTCATGGGTAATGTTTTTGTTTGAGCAGTAAAACGCATATGAAGAATCAATGGGGTAATGGAATTGATGCGGTAGCAATGTATTTCAATGTTAAACGTATACTTAAATGACATTTTTACAAATATACATTTTATTTCGGCATTTCTCGAATTTGTATTAATTTTATTTTTTATTGTTGGAAAACAATTCAGAAAAAATATTTAAGAAGAATAGGATGAACTGCTTTTTAAGTAACTCATTTGTAAGATTATTAAAAAAATAATATGACTTTAGTGCCTCATGCAAAGTAATATTTAATTCTTATGTTCATTTCAAAACTTTTCCCTGTTTTGTAGTAATATTTATAGAACTTATCTATGTACAATATGAGAACGTGAGTATTGCTTAAATATCTGAGGATTTATCAAACATAGTTAAATAAAATAACACTTTTAAAGAGTATTATTTTTAAAAAATTAATATTAAAAAAATATGGTTTTATATTTATTTAATTTTTAAAAGTGAATCATCCAGCATATATTTATTTAATTCCAAAAAGATGAATGTTTCAGTTTCTTGCATGAAAGTAAATTTGCACATTTGTACAAAATAGTGTTTACAAAAAAAAGTAGCAACAGAACAAACAATATTGTACTTTTCCTCCTTTATAGTACTTAAATTAACGTTAGTATAAGCGATCAGAAAGATATCGATAGTCTCATACTGAGAATTAACTGAATAAGCTAATAATATATTATTTAAGAAGCTAATTATGTATATATGTGTATAATGAGTTAATTATTCCGATGTCCAAAATTAAGGTCAGAAATATGTTTTTGATTATTATTTTAAAATGTTTCAGTAAAATTGATATAATTTGTATTTTACATATTTTGAAGAACATGTAGTACAATATCAACCTTCATTTTAGGAAAATATTTTAAGCGTCTGTAGTAAAGAAAAGGAAAAAAAAAATTAAGCAGAACTTTTGGATTGGCACCATTCAAGCATAAGGGAATTTTGCTCCGGTTTCGCGAATATTGTTTTAAAACAAACCAGTTAGAATGTTTGAGTGATAATGTTTTCTCATAATCGTTTAGATGATTAATTGAGGTGGAAAGTGGTCGGCAGGCTTGATACTCTTAGGTTACACGGTGAGTTGGCTTGGTATTTACAAGTAGCCAGCAAAATTGGTCTCCCGTTTATAGAATGAAATCCAAACAAGTGGTGCTGTCACCAAAAGGTGATTGGCCAAATTCGCCACAAAGCATCGACATTCACTTATGATTACTACACAGCATTAAGCGCTCTAAGACATAAGTTGACACCGGCTCTTCAGTTTGCACTTGACCTTGCTTCTGTGTCTGGAAGAAGAATTTCTAGGCAAACAGTCTACATCCGTCTTGCAGAAACGGGCCTTTATAGTTTCCTACTAATCAGGTGCATCTCTTTGATTGCATCCAGCAGGAAATACAAGATATTGTGGAACTGAAAACATCAGTCTTGGACACCACAAAAATGAAGGCATGCTCTTTACATTTTTATGGGAACTCTAATCAACAACAAAAAAGTGGCTTAAATTTCAAGTCTTTAGACCTAAGAGTTCAGGAAATTACATTATGAGTAAGTAAATGAAGGAATGATTTTCCTTTTTGCTACAGAGATATATTATACTAATTAATTTATCATTAACTACGATAAATTACTGATAAACAAATTTATGTACTAAAATACATTTTGCTTAAAACATCTCTATTCACCTTCTTAATGTTAAAGTTAGCATTTTATTTTATAGCATGTTTACGACGCAAAGTTAAAGAGGAAGGATATTCCAAAACTAAAACAATATAGAACATTTCTAACCCGCATGGATTGCAAGAATCTAAACATCTTTCCTGGGTAATTGTGTCGTGGATTCACTTGAAACAAAACTTTTCCCTTTGCAATAATTTACTTTAAATTTCCTTTTATTTGAAGAAAAAACACGCTATTCTCTCTCTTGTTTTAAGGGTTTTTAGCTGATACCGGTCTATTTTCTCTCATTAGTGTAAAGCTAGAATATACTTTTTCTTTTGTCGTGTCACTTGATCAAGTCAAACAAAACGTTAATCTGTTTCAGTAAATTAACTTATACACATTTGGAATATTAACAATTGATGTAACAAAAATATGATTTTATTTCATCCATGGAATATTTTATAACACTTTCACAAAGTTTATATTCCTTATTTTTAATTTCTTTTAAGGCTACACAGTACCCTTTTTCAAAAAAAAAACATTTTGGAGAAACTTACAGTAAAAATAATTGATGTTTTGTATTTAGATTATATTATTAAGCTGATTCTGTCAGCAAAATGTCAGTTTGACCAGCCATTATTTTACAATTTTAAAAAATTAGGAATTTTTGAAGTTTTTTCAAACTCTTATAAAATACTCAATTTTTAAAATTTTAATGTAATTTTAAGTTATTTATGATTCTTAGATTATTACAAACAATATTTAGTATGTATTTGAAAATCTATTCCATTGTTGATTTTTAATAATTATTTTTCTAGAAAAACAAGGAAAAAACACGAACATTTTTAAAATATCAAATTTAGCATTTTTTAGAAAATTAACTAGAATTCTCAGCTCTAAATCCATACTTACTGTTATAGAACATACATTTGGGAGTATATACAAAAAAATTCAAGGCTCTATATTGAACAGGAAAAACGCCTTAGGGATTAGAAAACACTTATACCTTCAAAATTAAAAGTTCGAGAAAAACGCATTTAAAGTTTTTAAAGTCATAAAACAAAAACTTATAATGCCCGTAAAACTCTAATTTTTTAATATGTTATTTTCCAATGTTCGTTCTACATTAAAACACTATTTTTATTAAATATGACTCAAAATTATATGTTTAATTCAAAATATATTTTTGCATAATATTGATAGCATTTGTTAAGACGTCAGTTTATTCAGCTTTATCTTAACCTAATATTTCAAAAAAGTTTTGAAACACAAAGCATTTATGAAGAAAATAATAATGATACTAAATTAAGCTAAAAATAGTCAGGTTTGCTCATAAATTTTAATTTTTTTCAGTTTTAAATTGGGGCAGTTTAGGAAGTTTTAGCTCTTGTCGTACGACTTTAAAATACTAAAATATAGTACTACAATATGTTTAGTATAATGTAGTTTGGTACAGCAAAGAAATATTCAGTTATATCTGCAGCATTTGAATTCAGAAAACTTGTATTCGGAGGTCCAATTGCAGAATCAACTGAGGACTGATTTTTAGATACATCAATTTTAGTACCATTCCATCTCTTCGAAATATTGTTTCTCTCAGAAACCCAGAACGCATTAGCCATGACATTTTCTACACAGGAAAAAATTAATGATAAAGCTTTTAAGTTATATAACTATTTTTAAAGCAAAAATTGGCCATGAAATTAATCTTTATTAGTTTGTGACAAATCTTTACGGAACTTTATCACTAACCTTCTGAGTCGACCTTTTTAGTGAAATTTAATTCCCTACCTATTTCCAATGGACTCTAAAAAGCGGACAGGATTCCTTGTTATACAGATTAGATAAAGTATTTAAGTCAAACGAAATAGTAAAGTTAGAGCAGTAGGAGATAGATATTGAAGCATAAAGTTATAGTGAATTTGAATTGAAGATTTCTTGTTGGAGATAATTTAATCTCAAGAAGAGTTGAAATTCCGTTGGTAATTATAGATTTATAATTAAAGTCTCGTTAAAGTTTTAGGAGTGAGATTAAAGTTAAATGTTCAATGAGAACATTATTAAATATAATTCTGGGATTTCTTATCGTGGTAATCTCTGCGTGATCGTTATTTAATAAATTAATTAATTGGATCATTAATTAATTTAATTTAAAGGATATTACCTTTAAAACCTCATAATACTAGTTAGATAAATTTGTCAATAAGTCTTTGATTCTATTTGGATAAGATAACCAAATAAAGAAAATTGTTTATAAAAATGGCTACTGGTTCTTACATGACTCCTATTTATTCTCGTTCTCAAAGTGAGGTCCTAGGAGACCTTCACAAGTTAATTATGATAACTCAAAAAACTCAAAACATAATCAAGCAGAAATGATTTTAGTAATGAAAATTGGAATTAATAACCATTTCAAACTAAAAGCTCAAAAATATTTTTCATTAATTCCAATTAAGTGTGAAAAAATGCTTTAAAAGGAAACCGAAACAAAAACCATAGTTCATAAAACTTCAAATATCTTAAAAACTAATTTGCTAACAGATCTGAAATTTCGTGGCAAGCATCTTAATGATCTGGGCCACGAAAACATGCAAAAAAAATTCGGTAAAAATGAAATTTTTAGCGTACTGTGTATTCTTAAAATTAACCATATTTTTACCATCCAGGTAAAATTGGAACTAAGCATATGTATTATTCTTACTTATAATCCATTTATATATTGATATTCTAACGTAAATTTTTTCCTAAGTAATAACTACAGAAATTTTAGATCTTCGTAGTAAAATATAGAAAGAGTAATAATTTTTCTAATTTTTTTTAAAAAAATAAGTTGTATTCATTTATATTATTTAAATTTTTATCGGACTGTTGAGTTTGGTTGAATTATTGATGGGAGGCCCCCGTCCCTGAGATACAATTTTAATTTTGCATTTGCCCTGTTTACAGGAAATAGGGATTTGTACAAGAAGGTGGGGGCGTCTAGGTCAATGCACTTTAAGGGTGGTTCCAACGGATCAAAAGCAAATTAAATATTTTTAGGGTGTTGTAATTTTTATAGAAGGCATATTAAAAATTTCACAAAACGAGCACTTCCACTGATGAATCTTTTACAAAAGGACACCCCATTTGAATGGTCATGTCAGGGACTGTCGGCATTCGATGATATTAAGGAAGCCGTATTAAACCCACCTGTTTTAGCATTACCTGATCCGGACACACAATTGCAAATCACGACTGATGTTTCCTCTCACGTTACCGGGGCTGTCTTAAACCTAAAGTTTCCTAACTCTGAAGTCAAACCTATATATATATATATTTTCAAATAAATAAAATCATTCGCAATCTAAATATAATGCCACTGTTTTAGAGAGTTCTTCGCAATATATACCACATTAAATTTTTTCAGACCTTTCTTATTGGGAAGAAAGTTCACAGTTTTTTACAGATCATAAACTTCTTTCAGGATTTCTTTCAAACAAAAATCCTTCATCTAAAATTTTGCGCTGGAGATTGGCATTGGAAGATATTAATTATGAAATAAACTGTATTAACCCTCCAAGCGTTCCACACGGAAAATTCCGTCATTGTAAAGATGCTTCGAAAATGAACTGCACAGGTTTTTTTGCCTTCAAGTAACATTCTCAAAAAAGTTGAGCCATACTTTTCCCTTTAAAGGTTTAACATCTAGAAAGATAATAAGGGACGGTAGAAGCCACGCAGCAGGACACTGATAGGAAGTTTTATGGCTCGCAGGAAACCCCGTGATTTGACCCTGGAGCAATTGTAAGAAATCGGGGGGATTTCTCTATACCCTAAGAAGTCTTTGTTTGTTAGATTGTATTTTAAAAGTTTTGAAAAGTTCCAACGCATAAGTAAAATATATTACACAATTCCTTTTTAATTTCATATTAATTTGAAACTGTAACAAGTTGCGGTGCGTCAGAGCAATCTACTATTTTATATAGTTAAACAAATTAACATTTTAAGTATAGTCTTTCGCTTCATTTTTCTTATCTTAATCAATGCTTTTAGTTTTTGAAATATGATTATGTCATTATAAGATGCCAAGAAAAATTAATAAAACACCAAACACTTTAAAATTTAAAACCTTTTAAACTTTCCAACCTCTAAAAAAGAATAAATTTAAACTTCATCAAACAATTTGAAACATTTTCTTACACTTTGATAAAAATAATAACGAAAAAAACTAATTAAGATCTATTAATTTTTTTTAGATTTCAAAGCCCAAGTGTTAAGGGAAGTTTACGTTCAGTGCCTAGTTGTATATTGTTAAAATACACGGATTTATATTGAATTTTAATTGCTTGAACTTCAGTTTACATCAAAGACAACATGAATGAAGATTTTCTCACATTTTTTTATAACTTGAATGTTTGAATAAATGGTTATCAAAATTATACGGAAATATTTACAGTAGACAATTATGCATATAAATAAACATACAGATAAATTTTAAACTCCAGCTATTCAAAAACATTCGAATTATTATTCAAAAATATCTATTTATACAAAATAACTCAAAATTTATCTTTTTTTAAAGGCTAACTGAATAAGTAATTAAAATCTGGAATTTTTTTTGAAATGTCGACCGTTTAAAGCTAGAAATTTTATGTTAGAAATTCCATTTGAAATTTCGAAAAAAAAATGTATCGCGCAGTTAAAAATTATTTACCATAAATTCTAGCAATTCTTTGAGTATAATATAAATTTCAAATGTTATTATGTAGCTTCTTTAGTATTTTTTTAACATATTTCGAAAAATTAATACAGTTCAGTTGAAAACTGCATGCTAAGAGCAAAACATATACTTAGAAAATCGACGAATATACAATAAAGTTTTACATAGAAGCAAAACTGAGAAGCTAAAGCGTAGGAATGAAAAATTTGGAGTATATCTGAAGTAGTTTTCGAAATATATATTTATTTCAAAGTTCAGAAAATTTGCGTGCTTTATATGTTATACTTAATATTAATTAAATGGTTAAAATAATATGTTAATAATAGTCATGTAATTGTTTGACGACGCATTCATATACTTATAAAATTATAATGGTCATTGATGCGAATGTCAAGAATTTTATGTAATTTTAAATTTAGACATCAAGATATTGATGTAGAAAATAAGAAAAAACGACCATCTAAAATACATAAAAAATGAAGTCAGCTATAAAATGATATTGACAAACAAAATACGGCATTTTCACTTACTATGGCAGAGCCGGCTTAGTAAGGGGCGATCTGGAAAAACAGAGACGGACCCGCAATTTTGATGGACGCCGCTCTAGCTTTTAAAGTTGTCAGGAAAAAAATATATATAAATAAAACATGCCAAAATAAGTCTAGTAATTTTTCATACATTTTTATAATAACGAATTGTTGAATTGTCTTCCAATACATTGTTGTGTTTGACAATATCTAAGTTAACCAACCCTATTTTAGAGAGATTTGTATTTTTTTTTCGTAACCGAATTCATTTTAAAATTAATTCGTGCAGCCAAAACACATCTTTTGCACTTTTAAAAATTTATGTAAACTCTAACGGTTAATTTTAGGTTATGCAACTTGTGAAATGTCCATAATTAACCATTTCCGTCTAAACAGTTTACATGAAAAAAAAGTTTGGACTCCCTCATTCATTAGGGAATTTTACAAGATTCCAACATTAAGTTTTTTCCCCTTAATAGGGTCGAGTGGCAGTGTATCGTGCTTCCACACCACAGGTCTTGGGTTCTATCAAAGGGCTGGGCAAGGTAGAATCTGTCTTTCATCCCCGCTACATTGGGTCGATAAATGAGTACCAAGTTTGCTTTGGGTCTTAAACACTGAAGGTCTCTCTTCATAGAGACCACCAAATCGGGCTATCTATCCATGCACCTCAGCGCCCAATGGTGAAGGAACTTTGACTTTTCAAATGTATTTGCTTAATAACATTTATATTTGTGCATTATATTACAATTTTGATCAATCCAAAATTACATGTTTTTGATCCTCTAATAGCTTTTAGGATTTTAGAACTAATCTTACAATCCATATACGTTTTATAGTATTATATTTAAAAATGATAAAGACATTTTTATAACTGTGTGAGCTTTTATGCCTCGTTTATAAATTTAAAAAAAAATGCTTTCAACCACAGTTTTTAAAATGTACTGAAATAAGTGGAGGAATAGGATATTTACATATTATGAATATTTTTACTGCAATAAGATATATTTATATTTCAGTTTCTTTACAGTTTGATTAGAAGTTGTAACCCATTTTGCGAATAGTCTGATATTGAATATAAATTCATAGGCTATTTAACAGTAAAGTTTTTTTTTATTTTGATACCAGCACACATTAAAATAAGGCTCATTTGCAGCTATATGATCAGCTTTAGTGATATTTAAATTTTAAAAAATAGTCTACACGTACGAAAACATTCTTTAAAAACCACACTCCATATCTCATACTATGTCTTCCAAACAGCAGGAAATATTTGTGTATACTCAAAAAAATTTATACATGATATATTTCAAAATGTGTGTGTGTGTTAAAATTGTTTTTAAAATTTGGTATGGATACATTTGGAACTGTCGGTTAACTTCACTGAGCAAAATTGTTTTAAGTGTACTGTTTTGAAAGACAAAATTAATTAGGGAGAAGTTTTCACACAATAGAATTTGTAATGACTGAATTGTGTGAAAATGTAGTTATCGATGTGTGACATTTTTCCTTGTAATAAAAGAAACAGAAAGATAAGAAATTAAACTTGAGTAGAATATGGTTAGAAGTACTGTCATGCGCATTTGAAGAAGTATATCCACCATTAAAATTAAAAAAAAATATATTGACTGAATGTGTGTTATGTCCATCACAAATGCCGAAGTAGAAAATAAATTTTTATTTAATACAAGAAGTTCGAAAAGGAGAACACTAGGAATGAAAATTTAGATTTTTTTCCGAAAAATATTCAGTTAACATAAAAATATCATTTATATGATTTTAATTAAAATAAATTAAAAGAATTGAAATTTTTTCTATGTTATTTTAAATTAATAGTATAATTCAATATAGAAAGATCGATTTTATTTCATAAATATAATCATCCTTTGTATATCACCGTATGCACCGTTTATTGTTTTATTGTTTAAAAAAGATATAGGGCCTTTGCTCTTTTTACCTCATTACATTTTTTAAAAACTGGAAAGTGTGCACGTTTCTTACTTTCATATTCAAAAATGAATACAGGATGATTTTTTCTGGTTCAAATCGCAATACCAAAATATATACATATTTTTTAATTTTTAAAAAATGTCAGAAATATAAATTTTGTTTGAAGAAAATATAATTATTTTTCACATTCTAACACACTATTTACTTCAATTTTTACTTTTTTTTACCCTACATTTTGTTTTAATTTTACTGTGACTGAACATATAGTGGAAAGGACCCAGTTGCAGTACAGCTTTCATACAAGATTTCTCAAAGCAACTTAACAGCTAGCTGTAAATGATTGACAAAGAGACCGATCTAAGTCATAAATTTGTCTCCGTTCGACCTACCAAGTTTTAAAAGTGTAAAGGAAAGAAGTGTGTTGCATTTTTATAGCGAACGGCAAAATAAGAGTAAACGCTTTCGGAATAACTTTTCAGGAGGAAGCTAACCACCCAGAGGGTTAAGGGTTCTTTACATTCAGTCGCAGATCATCTTTCACGTTACATAATTAGCATCACAATAGTTTTACCTGAGTCAAAATATCTCATTGAAATACAGCGTGAGGATCCTGTTTCAGGTCACATCATAGAGAAAATTCATCAAAATGACGTGAGCCCACAAATTAGCAGTTACTTTATTAATGGGGAAGGTTTGTTATGCCAAGTGTCTAAGCGCCCGTCCATGTCACCTAGGTCTACTACCACTAGAAAGCAAGTTAGCATTCCAAATTGCCTTAAGGCTAAGATTCTCGAATCAATTCATTCCAAATATGGAGGGCATCTTAATTTTTTTTTAAACTTACCACCGGCTCAGTGAAAATTTCTTTTGGCAAAATATGTACAAGGATACTAAAAATTTTGTTCGTTCTTGTACCATATATTTACCTCGAAAAAATGCTTTCAAAATACCACCAGCTCCTCATCAACCAGGAGAACAAAGCCAAGAACCGGGAGAAATGTGTCACATTGATATTTTCGGTCCTTTAAAGACAACGCCTAAAGGTAATAGTTATGTTTTCTACATGATAGACGCATTTACAAAGTACATTTATATCATTCCACTTCCTGATGTTAAGTTTAGAACGGTTTCTAAGGCTTTCTTTGATAATTATATTGTACATAGGGGATGCCCCCACAAATTAGTTGTTGATAATGCTACGTATTTTAAAGGTTCTGAATTTTTGGAATTTTGCAGAATTATGGGTATTCCAAAAAGACATGTATCAAACTATTCAGCTCACGTCAATGGGAGAGTAGAGAAACCGAATCAATCACTAGCCAATATCCTTGCATCAATTACGCAAAATGTAATCGTTTTGGACGAACAACTTCCATACACAATGTTAGCATTAAACTCCGCGATTCATGAGGCTACGTGCACGTCGCCGTTCTTCTTAGAACATGGCAGATATATTCGATTGTCTTACACTTACCAGAAAAACAACTCTGACACACCACAAAATAAGTATGAATATATTGAGAAACTTTGACCCTCTTTAGAACAAATTTTTCAGAAGGTTTTGAGAAATCTAAAAGAACAGGATGCATAGCACATTAATCTAAGTACGATAACTACAAAGCCACATCATTATGATTAAAAAATCCGGTCTTTGTGTTTCATTAAGACGCCTAATATTAAATCTAATTTATCTTTAAAGCTTAGACCTAAGTTTGAAGGTCCCTACAGAGTAGTAGATCATTTTTCTAACGTCAATTATAGAGTTCAACATGTAGAACAAATGAGGAAGAGGTTTAACACACATGTCAATCGGATGATTCCCTTTATTAGGAGATTCTCATATTTGTACTTAAACAATTTAGGCACCTAACTACCAGGCGATATGAAGTTTAAAAGTATTGTTTCAAGTCCACGGCATAATTTAAGGACTCGTGCAGGCAATTTGGTTAATTAGTTTAATTCTTATTGCGCTCAAAAATTTTTTGAAGAGTGAAAGTGTTTTGTTTGTTTGTTTACATTGTTGACGTTTTCTCACTGAGGGAGAGTCTACACCTAGAACATGGTACCCTGTATTCATTGTTTACCTTTGACAATATAATTTTTTTTTGTTGTTGTTTATGAGAAGAGGGAGATTTTTTTACTGTTGCAGTGTATGTAAAATATGTATACACGTCAATTTTTTTTTATAATTTTATATGGTTTATATTCAGTACATGTTGTTTGAAATAGAAATTAAATTTTGGGGTCTTATGAACACCTGTCAAGAAATTTGAGGTGTTATTATTATTTATATAATTGGCATTTTCATTAATCAAAAAAAATATTTGTTGTGGTTATTACCTATTTATTTACGCTTCATTCATTGTCTCTTGCTTGAATATTTTTAGTTCATGTTTATTTGATTGTGTTATTATTATGTACTTTTCTTGTGAATTCTTTTAGTTTGCATAATTTTTTTAAATGAAGGTATTTTGTAAAATGCATTTTTAGTGACACGTTGATGATAGTGTATTAATTTTAAGTTACTGTATATTCACTGAAAAATGATATCTTTGGAACTTGTGCTTGTATGGAGATGGTTGTTGATAGAGATGGTTGTTTAATATTTTTTTTTAAAATTATTTCGATAATTTAATCTGTTCTACTTATGTTAATTTTGTTTTGTCATTTAATTGCTAATTTTTTTTAAACTAAACTTGCATAATCTGTCGATTAGGCGTTTCAATTCTATTTTGGTTTGTGTTTTTGCTATAAAAAAATTGAATTTTTTTTTCTTAAGGTTCTCTAGTTAAATTGTTGTTTAGATAAGGGAGTGTACAGTCAAAAAAAATAGTTTTGTCTCGCTTGTGTACTAATTTGTAATATGTATTGAATGTTTTGCTTAGGTTTGTTGTATTATATATATGCCTGTTGGTTTAGATTAATTTTTTTCATACATAACAGAGTTTGGTTAGATTATTGAGTTTAGTACTGAGATATCATCTGAGTCTTCTTTTAATGTTGTGGTTTTGTGTTTTAATTGTAGTTTTGGGGGTTTTAATTTGAAAACAGGTATATGGTTAGATAATGGAATTATTAAATTAGAGATTTTTTGTGTACGTGTAGTGAAGTTGAGTTATTGGTACTGGCAAAAAGAAATTTTAATACAGAGGCTAATTAGGATTGTTTCAATCTGTAGATATTGAGTTTCGATTAATTTTTTTGGTGTTGTAAAAATGTTGAAATGATTATGTGAGAGATTTGAATTAATAATTTGAAGAATATAGATTTTTTGGAGTTAATGATTTGTGAAATATTTGAGAAAGTTATTTGAAGGGTACACTGAGAATTTTGAGTTAATGTAAGTGAGAGATATTTGAGTAAATAATTTGAAGGTTTTTTAAATGATTTTGAGTTAACGGTATTGTGAAAAATTGATGAGGCATTTTAGAGGTATAGATAATTATTTTGATGAGTTTGTGAATTACTTTAAGATATCCGACTACCCTAAAATCATGATTTTTTTCAAAAATTGACACATTTTGTTTATGATTATATTTTATAGGCCATCATATAAGCTTAATAAAAACACCAAGGATTTTAGTTTCCATTCACTAGAACAAAAACTGTAAGTGTTTAAATATAAGAAGATGCCTTAACTTTACACAAGATGCCAAACTTTAAAATGCGTTTTACTCGAAATATGTTTTTTGCGAAAAGTTCAAACGAGGACAGCAATTGCTCAAAAAATTTTGAAAATAATTTGCTGAAATTTTTTGTGTATGTTATGTAAAACAATAGAAGTGTTTTGATCTTCAGATTTATCAATCTCTGCTTTATTTTAAAATTTACAATCCTTTTTGCGAATATAATCACTTTCTTTTTAAGCAATTTCGTATAATCATTTAGATAAAGTGCTCTAGGTTTTGTAAAAATTTTAATATATCTTATCCTGAAGGTCATTTCAAACACGAATAATAAAGTAACACATCAAAATTGAAAAATTGAGAATTTTCTCAAAAAATTTTGTACAGAGCGGGACCCGTTTATGTAATTTTTTGTACATTTTTACCAGTTTTTTTCCATTTTAATAATATTTTTTTTCTGCTTTCAATTTTAAGATTTTTTCCTTAAAATATACTAAATAAATCTAAATATCACAAAAAAAATCCTCATATTTCCATTTTTTCAAAAAAAGTTGTCGCAAGTAGTCGGATACCTTAAATCAGTACGTTGAATTACTTGGAGCGTTCAGAAGTGATGTTGATTAGTTAAGTGAATTTTTTAGGGAATTGTGTTGCTGAATTATGTGAAGCAGTTGTAAAATTTTTTTGGTTGAATTTATTTTACTCTAAATGTCTAGGCACGCATGTCATAGGTTTCATTAACAGTTTTATGTTTACAATTTTTTCTTACATTTTCAACTGCATTTGGGATTTCTGGAATTCACTTCTCAATATGAAAATCCACATGCATTGAATGTAGAACCTTTTCTTTCTCTCGGATTTTTTATGTGTTACTTAAATAGTTAAATTCTTTAAAATCAAACTTTCATTGTTTTTTCGTCTCTATATTCTGTTTCTTGTGTTGACGGTTTCGGGCAATCGTTGTATCGCAAGAAATGGGGTGTGCAGATTTTTCCGCTTTGTAAACATTGGGGGTGCATCCTGATCACATGTGCACACTCACCGTTTGTAATTGTAAATTTAATTTGCAATATTTGTTTAAATTGTAATCAATGCTTTTAGTAATTTTTTTTTAATTTCTTGTGCTATTAAGCATTGCCAAAGGTTGCAATTTTATTTTATCTATGCACACTCATCGTTTGCAATTCTAAATTTAATTTGAAAAAAATTGTTTAAATTGTAATCAATGTTTATATTTTTTTTTCAATTTCTTAGGCTATTAAGCATTGTCAAATGTTACAATTTTTTTAATCTATGCATATTCATCGGTTGAAATTCTAAATTTAATTCGCTATAATTGTTTTAAATTGTAATCAATGCTCTTAGTGAATAATTGCAATTTCTTAGGCTATTGAGCATTATCAAAGGTTACAAGTATTTTTGTTGTTGTCTGATGCATGCACATCAAATTATTCATGTCATAATTTCGATGTTATATGGTTATATATTGTGTGTGTTTTCTTAGTGCTATCACGGCTCCGTTTTTGTTTTTTTAGATTTTTTTTTGCCATAACCAAAAATGTCACATTATTTTATTGTTTATGTCTGTTTCACTTGTAATTATTTCTTTTATCACAGTTTTTTTAATGTTTGTTTGTGTGGTTATTGTTTTAGTGTCAAAATATATATGGTTTAAATTTACTATGCATTACTTAACTTGATATTTTTGCATTTAATGTCACAAGCTTAATTAAGATTATTCAATTTATTCTATATATAGTCCTTGTGAATTGTTCGGTGGCCCTGGTCTCATTTCAATTTTTTTGTTTGTTTGGAAGATGATTTTAATTCTAGTTGTTAATTGTTAATCTTTTTTTTCTTTCTTTCGCAACGTTTAGGGAAGTAAGACTTTAGCATGCAGCCATCTCGTTGTCGTTTTTTCTTGTTTTTTGTGCAATTTTTTTAATAAATTTTTTTTAGCCAAGCTTTCTTGATTTTCTTACGTATGAGTGATTGGTGGACGGAATGGGGACCTCGGGTATTTGAAGCCCTGTAAAAGATTGGGAAATTTTATTCTCCCTATAAAACTAGAGTTTTTTAAAATTGTTTTTATTGCGTATACTTCATCTAACTTATAAAAATATTTTTTAACACTGTGTTTGATGAATGCAAATATTACGTAATTTTGTGCACAAAAGACGGATATCTCCAAAACAATACTATCAAATTCAATGAAATTTATAACATGTTTGTTATGAGTTCTGTCTGTTAGCTGGGTGGTGTGGTTGGTTTGTCTCTGGCCTTCTGTACCCAAGATTGCGGGTTCCACCCCTGTCTAAGTCATGGATTTTCATGAAGCAGAAAATCGACTGCGGCCATGTCGTATGATTATAAGACAAGTAAGATATCCCTAAGAGGAAATCCCTAAAATATCCCTTTCTCTCAGCAAAATTAAATCAGTACAGTTTCGCATCGTCAAAGCTTAGATGCCTCCCTCTAGGGAGGTAACTGGGCATCAAAATTACCTGCGGCGATTGGTATCCACCTCTATGGCGCCGCACTAAAAGGAGATACCTGCTTTCACTGAATGGACTAGGTAGATTAATGAAATCTGTTAATAAGGTAGATTAATGAAAAATTTAATATTCAACTGTTAGTGCCACTTTAGATGGATCAAGAAGTATGTAAACGAAATTGAATTATGACGAATGCCTTTTTATTTATCATGGTTTTCTTACATTTGAAAATTTTCCCTAAACTCCATAAACATTTTTTTTTCAAAACTAAAGCGCTATAAATGTTTATTTTATAATTATGACTCTTTGAACCTATTTATATTTTTTAAAACAATATTTTCCATAAAATAGACTTTTAACAGTTGATCTGCCAACATTGTCGGATGCCTTCAGAACAAACCTTCATCTGTAATTTGTTTATACTACTAGAGTGCATGAAAAAGAGATTATAATAAGTAAAACTCGCCATTAATACTAAGAATAATAATTGTAGCCTTCTATATCTAGTAGTATTACTAGATATAGTAAATTTAAGTTACTGATATTAAATATGAAGTAAAAATTCAAAGTAAATATAAATCTGAACCAATTTACATAACACAGAAAGTATTAAAGATATAAATTATACATTAATTATAAGACAATGAATAGAACAAAATCACAATCACAATCTTAAATTGACTCCAAATCATAAACACTAGAATACAGTAATGAAAAAATGAAAAAAAGAAGTAAAAAAATAAAATCTATTGAAATTCTAGTACTGATGTTTGGAAACCATAAAAATCAATGCAAAACATTTTCGGATTAAGATGCATTTTCGGCATTTTTTTTAAAAAATTACTTAACATGTATCGATAAGTTATGACTGTAAGAAGTTATATAAGAACAATAAAGTTCAAACAATATATCCCGGTAGAATAAAAAACAACATATTAAAATTATCAGAAAAAAAGGAAAATGGCACTAATTGAAACAATTTTCTACAAGTTTGTCACAAATCTTAATCTTATTAGAAATGTAACTATAAACAAAATTAACACACTACTCATGATCTAAACAACAAGTAATAAACATTTTAAAATTTAGCATTATATTGCTCTTATTGGTATCTAATATATGTTTTCAATATAATAATTAAAAATAATATTTTATATAAACAGAAACAGAAATTGAAATATTTGTTTTTCTGAAAATAATCTTAAATCATTAAAATTATAAGGATTTCTTCTATCATTTGTATTAATTTGTTGTGAAAAATTTTCACGGTTACATCAAAATAATATGTTTTCAGAGGTAACAGAGGTTGTTCATGTAAACAATTAGATCTGTGTATATATGTGTGTGTGCATGCGTGTGTAACATTTACTGATAAGTACAATTTATGGTATTTTAATCCATATACATATTATGTACAATATTAATTGTTCAATAATTATATGGGATATAATAACTGGAGTTAAAAATACAAATAATCTTCAGAAAAAGAAAATATTGCAATATGTGAAGGTTTTGTTATAAGTGTCATTAAAAACTTCTGAACATTCAACATTACCATAAGAAAAATTAAATTACCATAAAAATTAAACTCACTGAGAGATGCAAACCATTTTAAAATAATCTAACATTTAGCATATTACATTGAAGCAGCTATTTTCAAATAAAAAATTGATTGATTTAGCGAAAACTAATTTAGTGTTAAACATCTTTTTGAAAGACTTATATGTCTCTGAATTTATTTTGGAAACAAAAAAAAATATATACAATTTATACTTCATTCTCATTATAATTTTTAACATACCCATTTAAAATACTCTTAACTACTAATTAAAAACATTTTTAAAAAGTATTTAACTATTTTATTTCATTGTCTTATAATTTGCATACATTTTGTAACAAATGTTTTTCTTCTGTTTGCCTAAATAGATTAATAAGCAAAATAACTTCTGTCGCTTCGCATCAATTTCTCGGAAACAGATATTGGAACATGTTGTGTATTCTGACCCAGAACATGGCCTACTCGTGAATATGCATCAGTAACACATGTTACTACTTTGTTAGGAAGCGAAGTCAATCGCCAAATTTTGTTCCCCTGAAGCAGAAATTATGTTTCTATCCCTTCCCACGACGCATAATGCTTAAATGATTTAATTTGTTGCAGCGAGGAAGGATAACAATTTTGCGAAGATTACAATGAAACACAAAGCGAGCGGTTCATGAAACCATGCTTATAATCTGTTAAGAAAAAAAGTAAATTCTTATGGAAAAATCAACACTGAATCAACTTTCGGGCTGTACATTTTTCATATACATAACATTTTGTCGCTTTTTTGCTTATACTGCAATCTCTTTGTACTATGTCATCCATAAGTAATTTATTTTATGCCTCGTGACTTAATATTATATTTCAAATATTCCTACGAAGTACACTATTTTAGCTTCAAAAATACCTATACGAAGTGTGCATTTTAGAATTTTTAAGTTGAAGGGTAGTGTTATCAGTTGTTCACCTACTCATCACCTGTACTTCTTTTGAAACTGCTGTTACATCTTGAATGATCATACTTAAAAAAATATATATCTTGGAAAAATCATAAGAAAAAATAGAAATGTCCTTAGAGATAATCCATCAACATATTCTGAATATTTATTTTGATTTAAATAAATTTGTTTTTGTTACCACATTGTTCACTTTCTGAAGAATGTCTTAAGCAGGATTTGTATTGTCCTTTTAAATTTAAAATATTGAATGTGAAAAAAATCTACTTTACTCCTGTTCAAATATTCTGCCATAAATAATAGAAGTGTAAGACCTTATATTTTTAGATGTAACTTAAGAAAAATAATAGTAATGAAACATTTTTGTTTTTAAATATTGCATCGTTATAATGTCAAAAGTTTAGAAGAACTCTAATTTCATTAAATTTATATTTGAAGAGTTATATGAAAATATTTTTTTTTATATTTTACCTTGGAAGAGTAATTTAATAACATCAAATGAATATAAAAGTTTCATTTAAATAATTTCATTTTTCAAATAGATTACATTAAAATTAACGTATCGTAAATGTATGCTAGAGAATTTAAAATAGAATATAATCACGAGAAATCGATGAAAAATTTCATTTATTTAATCAATTATGTTTCATTTATGTAAGTATTATATACGAAGTGAATTACATTTTATGTAAACAAGTAATCTTTTTAAGCCAGTTATTTAAAAATATGTGTTTAGATTAATTCATTTTATTTGAAAACAGTAATTTACATTATCGTATTATTAAAGATGTGATTTCCTGATGTTCATTAAATCAAATTAATTGAGTTACAATTATTGACATAATTGTTTTTACAAAATATATTTTCAGATGTTACATTTTACGTAAAATATATGTTATTCAGTTTGCTTAAAGTTATAAAGTAACGCTCAAGCAAAAATAAATTCCATGCATATGCATTATATTTCTTCAAATCAGATAGTTTTTATATGGTTTTTCAATGAGAGAATTCACTTTAACAGTTCTCAAAGT
This sequence comes from Trichonephila clavipes, assembly GCA_019973935.1. Classification (NCBI taxonomy): domain Eukaryota; kingdom Metazoa; phylum Arthropoda; class Arachnida; order Araneae; family Nephilidae; genus Trichonephila; species Trichonephila clavipes. Next base: position 1,495,994 of record BMAU01018891.1, read on the forward strand.
TTCAAAGTTAAAAGATGCCCTCATTCAGTTTCAAAGCGTAGGTTAATACAATTATTGGACAATTTTACTCCAGGTATTTATTTTCGTTAAATTATACGATTCAAATTTCTTTAGAAGAAGAAGAAAAAGTATCAGAAATTTTAAAGGATTAGAAAACATCATATTTTTCTCATAGGAAAAAATAATAGAAATTAAATAGTTTATAATTGTGAGGAAGATATTAAGAAAACGGTTTGAAATAATTAAAAAATCTCAAATTATCCACGTTTAAAAAACTTTATATATTGATTTAAGAAAAAAAATTATAAATATTTCAAAGTGCAGCTATATTTTTTACATTTTAATTTATCATGGAAATACAAAAATTTTGAAAGCAACTTCCGAGTGCTTGAAGAAAGTCAGTTTAGCAAACTGCATATTTAATTCTATTATAAAGTGTTTCATTTATATTTATATATGAGTCCTTATAATTACTCTTCAGAAGTGTTTTATTCCTAAGAAACGAACATACACTCAGGAACATTGAAAGTAGCGACCCAAGAAGAAAACATCGGATTGAAATGAAATTTAATGCACATAATGACACAGATAAGAGATTCACTTGATCTAAAAAAAAAGAAAATTAAACGAATACAGGGTGTGCAACGACACAAATACTGGAAAACTTCAATAGCGTGTTGGACCACCTCCAGCTGCAATACATGACGCCACACGGTCCGGCATTGAGTTGATTACACACCTTATGTTGTCCTGAGGCAAATAGGCGCACAAAATTTAAACAGCCAACTCTAAATCATGTACAGAGTGACACCATGGTATCTGCCGTTTTAGCTGATCGCACACCTGCTCTACAGGGGACAAATCGGGGGAGCGGACAGGCAATGGAATAGTCTGAAAATGACGTAGGAAGTATTGAAGAACTCTTGCTGCATGCGGACGAGCATTTTCTTGCTGAAAAATTTCCCCTGGAAGACCATTTAGAAAAGGTCCTACATGGGGTCGAAGAATATTATCAACGCAACGTTGGCCCGTTAAGGTTCCATGCATCACAATTAAAGTGGACCGGCTATCATAGGCTATGGACCCCATACCATTACACCAGCTGTGCGAACAGTCTGACGTAGAACAGAGTGGGGAAATTGTACCGCTCACCAGGGCGCCTCCACATCCGTACACGGTTATCATCTGTCCCCAAAACAAACCGGGATTCATCACTAAAAACAACATTTTGCCAATCTGTGACATTCTACATTAATCTGGCTTGGCACCACTGTAGACGCAGTTGCTTATGTTCTGGTGTTAAATGGAGTGCATGGAAAGAGCGCTTGTATTTATAATTTGCTTCTGAAAGGTGTTAGAAATCGTTTGTTGAACAATTGCTAAGCCTACGTCTGCTCGTATCGTTGAACAAGTCACTGTGAAGTTCAAAAGGGCTTGCCGCACAATCCTTTGATCCTCTCTCCACGTGGTCTTTCTGGTCGCTCCAGACCCAGTTTTCCGCGCGTGG
>BMAU01018891.1:1502500-1517500 GCA_019973935.1 Trichonephila clavipes
TTAATCCAGATACTCTTGTCACGTTATTTCACTAGTAAAATTTAATTTATTTATTTTTCTTTCAATGTTGGTACTTCACTATTATTATATGGTGGTCAAATTCACAATGTTACCATGCAGACTTTCCGGCGAAGAAGATTTTTTCCTTTTATTTTTCTGGCGAAAGGGAGTGACGTCTTTCATCACGGGGGATTCACGCTTCTCTCTTTTTTTTTCCTTTTTATCTCCATTAGTATGTTTCTTCCATTCACGGTAAACTGGATGACCTCTTCAGCAAAGACAGAATATCGTTCGGCGGTAAACACCACATTCTTCTATGTGTTAAGAACGATGTTCTTCCGAGGATTAATAGCGCGGTTTTTTTTTTCTTTTCCGTATCATTTTTTATTCCGGCAATCCAACGTCTTCATATATAGGCAAACGGTGCATTCGGTGTTCCGTCAAATTCTCCATATCATTTAGTACCGCAGTTGGCATTCGTTTTTATATTAAAATTATTTTATAAAAAAGATTAGTTTTTTACATTAAGATCGCAGACAAAGATCCTGCCGACTTTAATTCTGTCATGATTTTTAAGACAGAATCAGATAAAAGTTAGAAAAGTGAAAATACGACATTTATTCTTTCATTTGTACATCTGTTCTGACTTTGAGAGCAGGGAGGAAAAACACGCCATGGTGGTGGTTTCAAGTGGATAACACTTGAAAAACATATGGTAAGTATCGGTGCTTGCAAGTTAATGCTGACATATGTTGACTACTAAATCTACTGATCTGGAATTAGACATGTTTATTGGCTAGGCCATATGTTCGGAAGAAATAAATGGGTGATTAGTTTGATACTTGAAGATGGGAACTGAGAAAGATGAGTCAAGCGCTAGATAGGGAATTTAATTTTTAATCTAATTTAATTATCCTTACATATATATATATATATATATATATATATATATATATATATATATATATAGATATATATATATATACATATATATATATACATATATATATATAGATATATAGATATATATACATATATATATATATATATATATATATATATATATATATATATATATATATATATAGATAGATATATATATATATATATATATACATATATAAGCTTTAAGGATCCACCTTCCCTGCACAGCAGATATTTTCAACATAATAGAAAAAAGAAAAATATAGCCATGTTGGAAAGTTAAGCCTATTTCTAACACGTGGATGATAAACTTGAAAAAAAAGGAAAATTAAATTATGAAAACAGAATAATAATGCATATCTCTAGGAGAGGAATATTAAGAAAAAAATTATAAAAAATTAGAATTAAAACTTACATATAATAATAAAAAAACCCATGAAAATCGAGTAACAACTTTCAAGACTAAAGTCCTATACAAAATGGTGTTACGATTGGAATATCAAAACAAGGCGAAAAAAAACATGATGCCACCTAGATAGTTATTTTGCAATTAAACAAAACACACAAATATTTTAAAATAGTCCAAATATATTTTCATAACTATATTTCAAATTTTTTCTTCACAATAATATTTAAATTGAAAACAGAATTTAAAACTTGAATTATACGTTAGATAGTTTAATATTAATTCTATCTAATTAGAATTATTTAATTATAATACATTAATATATAATCGGTTTTGATAATTTTACTGATATTTAATAAATTATATATATATATATATATGTTTGTGTGTGTGCGTATTATATATGTACTATAGGAAAAATAATCAACAATGATCACTAAAACTGAAACGCAAAAAAAAAAAAAAAAAAATATAATATAACCAGACATAAGAAGTTGTATAAGATGTATTAGAAATGATGAAAATGACATATGAATGCTACAGTAAAAAATATACATATGAATGCTACAGGATTGTAAATATTGCTGACTTAGGAAAACTCTTTTTTTTTATAAAAAATAAGTTATAAAAAGTTATAATACATTTATATACTTACATTTTTTACGTATTTATATAAATGCATCTGCATATAAATTATATGTATATATATATATATATATATATATATATATATATATATATATATATATATATGTATATGTATATATTTATATATAAAAATCTTCTGTGCGTGGGTTCAAGTAAATTCGAGAATGGTTTAGATTTTAAATTCGGTCCGATATCGCAATTAGTTAAAAAGATATTAATTAAAAACATTAAAAAAATACAACTCAACATTCACCTGCATTGTTGTAACAACGCTCTTGTTATAAACATGTAATATAAAAAAAAATAATCAATTCCTACTTAGATCAACCAAGAAAAAATTCCGTGGCTTTATGTGTAATATTTATATAATTAGTTTTAATATAAATTAATTTTTATTACTTATAATTAAACTATTATATTGTCAACCAAAATAATCCTGTACATTACATTTCAGCTCGATTGAGCGCATTTAAAATGTATTTTATTAACGATTGAAAATTTCACCAAGATAAATAAATAAATGAGCAAATAAAATATGTATAGAGATCGTGAGCTAATTGTAGGAATTGAAAAAGACGTAAGTTAGCGTCGAAATTGATTTTCAGCCAAACTGGTCAAACCCGGTCTATATTGTTACGAAAATGCAGACGATTCACACTTTTTAGCGTTTTTAATTAATATATTTTCAAGTAAATTTTATATATGTAATTCTTCTGTGCGCGTGTATGTAACTGAACTCTTCCTAAGCAGCTGGACCGATTTTGATGAAAGTTTTTGTCTGTTCCATTGGATTCGATAATGGTTTAGATGTATAATTCGGTTTAGAAATATTTATTTAATTAATTTTTTTATTTATAAATTGTTGATCTTGGAATATTTTACATTGGATCCGGGAGACTGCGCTACGATCGCAGTATCGAATATTCAAAAATATTTTATAATAATTCAAGTTGGTCCCGACAGTTGGTGCTGTGATCATTTCAGGAAAATATTTTGTCACTTCGTGTTATTATTTTGTTGAAATAAATCGTGTGTTAATTAAATTATTACATTCAGATGTAATTAGTGTTTGAAGAGTTTTGAAGTATGCATAAAAAACTATATATTCTCCAAATGTAGTATGCAATTGAAGTGAGTATTTTACATGATTTTCTATTAAACTTACATGTGCGTTGATGTGCAATTAACTTAACCTACAAATATATTTGTGTAACTAATTGATTACATACATTACTAAACTTTTCTTTTATTTAAAATTATTTCTTATCGGAAATAATTTGTGTGTAAGTTTCACTTCTAAACAACTCAGAATTATAAAACTTGACACATAATTATATTGTAATAACTTTTAAATACAGATTTTTCTCAAAATGGTTCAGATTGTTAAAGTTTATTCATAAAAATTTGGAATTTTTGAATTTCAGATGTGTGTACAGGGAAACGTCTGTCGGTCCTCAATATATATATATATATATATATATATATATATATATATATGTCTTTATACAGTATTATAAAATAAAATAAGTTAAAATTAAATAATCAAATGAAAAAGTTGTAAGACCTACAAAGCCTAAGAAGAAAGAAACTGGAGTTCAAGAGACATAACAAATGTAGATACACAGTCTTTGGACTAATCTGCAGACATATTATGATTTCTGGAGCTGTCGCAGAATTAAGCCAGTGATTTAGGGTTAAGTAAGTCTTTATAGATCCACCTTCTCCGTACAGCAGGCATTTTTGACATAAAAGGGGGAAAAACTGAGTCATGTTGAAATTCACCACACGTGTGGATTATAAATCAGACAGTAAAGTAAAATGAAATTAATAAAGTAGAACAATACTGTTTATCTCATAGAGTGGAAAAATAAGAAAAATTCTATTGAAAAATATATATATAAACATGCATATAATAATGAACCTCAAAGTAAGTGCAGACATTCATAGGAAAAACAAAACCATGTTGAAAAGTTAATCCTATTGCTAACACATACGGATGATAAAATAGACAGTAAATTAAAATTAAATTGATAAAAGATAACAAAAGTATTTTTCTCATAGAGAGAAATAATAAGAAAAAAGTTATAGAAAAAATTTAGATATAAAAACTTACACAGGTAAAAATGAATAACAGAAAAAATATACATGCACTTGATAAATTGTGAAATGTATCACATGTAGAATTTTTTATTGTATGCGATAAAAATTATTGCGATAAAAATTAAATTTACAAAACTTTATGCATCAATCAGTTCTTTATAAAGATAAATATTTTATAATCTTCATCATATCTTATCTGGAGTAAACAGTTACCTACGTAAATTTTTAATTCACTAAATATATTTTTTCCCCTTTTAAATATATTTTCTTGAGAGATGGCGATGGAGATTGAAATTGAAGAGCGGCATTGTGTTGATGCTTTCTTTCAGATTCGAATTTTTGCTACTCGAGATCCCCTTTTAAAAGAAGGTGCACTATATTTTTAAATTTGTATGGAAAACCTGCATTTTCAAAAAGCAATACTATTTAAAATATTGCCATCCTAATTTTAATAAAGAAAGGAAGAAAGAAAAGAAAATCTTCATTAGATTCTCCCTACTTGTAACTCACAAATCACGAAACAAAAGAATGAAACTAGAAGCCCCATTTCAAGTTTTAACTATGGGGTTCCTTTGGCTAAAGGCAGGTGTTCTTGACAAGCATTTATCTGAAGTAATTAGAGGCCACAGAAGGTGCAATTTTCCTTCACAAACTCTTTTCTGCAAACGTTAGAAGGTATTAGTGAATTTTCGGGGTAATTATTAGACGTCCCGCGGCGATTTAAAACTGACATGAAAGTGCAAGACTTTCTGTTACACGGTAATTGCACGATGCAGTTGTGTTACCGGGATGCATTGTTATCAATATGTTTGCCTTTTGGGAAATAATGTTTAAAATTGTCATATTTAGTTTCTAATACTTCCATTATTTAGGTTTACGTGTGATTTAGGAAGAGTCATCCTTTACTCTGACAGCAATTATCAAAAGTCAGGCTGTTGTGTTGATACTTGTTGTATTCTACTAAATCACAACAAAACGAAAATTTAACATGTGACTAATTTCTTTAACATAAAAAGGAAACATAAAGTTTTAATAAAAAGTAACGATAAATTACACTTTATATGTACTTTTAATTAATCATCTTATATCTACAAAAAAGTAAGCGTTTATAAGTTATGAACGCATGATTTCTAGGAATAACTGTTTAGTGACATAAATATAACGTAATAAAATCACGTATTTCATCATGTGGTACAGCTTTTTGTACATACTGTTTTTTTCAAATGCTTAGTAAATAAGTAATAAGATAAAAAGTAGTAAATTATTAAGTTTTTAAATGGAACTTGTAACTCTTGATAAATGCGAAAAATCGTTGATAATCCGGCATCAATCACGCAAAAAAAACGACCTAAAATTCTCACGCAAGCTATCTTACACCCTAAGACGTTTACTTTCTGTTTTTACTGTAAACTTTGTATACAGGAAAATACAAATAATATATTTATGTAATGTATATATTTGTAAAAAGGAAGAAAAGTAGGAAATACAATATGTTTATTACATTTTTCACACGCCAATTTTTATGATTGATTTTTATAAGGGTATTCAGTGCATTGTTTTTACGCTCCTTTAGTCTCATTGTGAGTGTGTTCGATGTTTTCCCTGGATCTTATTTTTTTTAAATCTGAATCTTATTAAAACTACACATATAGGCGTAAAATTCTCTATTTTTTTAATTTCAAACATTTTGGAATTCTTTTTTTATTTTCTCTTATTCATTTCTTCTTATTGTTTTTTTTTCAAAAATACATCTAAAAGTGGATAAGATGAGTACCAGTTGTTTCCTTTAAAATTACATTCTTCCCAAATGTGTTTTTGTGTCTCTACACATAAACATTTATTTTGAACAGTGTCTCGCTCTTCTAAATCATGATTGTTTTCAATGGAAGAATGATACTTGCTGTTATGCATTTCATCATTTGATTCTTCCTCATCATAACCGCGAAGAGAATTTTTTCATCTGGAAATACTGCTGCACTATATCTATTAAATACTGTATCTATTAAATTCCTTAAATATCACATTTTTTCATCATATCTACAATAATACGCCATAGCATAAGGGATATTTCAAACGTGCTCATGCATTCAGAACTGTAACGTTGATTCGCCGCCTGGGTATGACATACCCGAAGAGGTGGTATGCAAAAATATTTTAATATTCGCATTCAAGGAAAGGCCTCTCAAAGGATATGACCTTAAATGTCAGCTACACGAGAAACTATGCATTTTCCAAAAATGGTTTAGAATTAGCGTTGAAAAAATTTAGACAGTGGGTATGACACATTCTGCGTGAGAACTGCAGAGTTAAATATTATTTTGAAAAAAAAATATGTGAATAAATATTTTTTAACTATTTCATGCATAAAAAGTCTTTAATGTAAAAAAAAATAAAAATGCTAAAAATAAAGACAATGTTTCTTTTATTTTAAATTGTACAGTTATTTTTATCATATGAATAATTTTATTTCTAACAATACTGCCTATATATTAACATTTAATACTTCAAATAAGTTTTAATTCACAGAAATATAATAATCCATATAACATTTACATATTTTTATTGACGTGAAAATCCTTCACGGTTACATTTTATTTTCACTTGTATCACATTTTTTTTTCTCTATTGATTTTTATTATAGAAATATACATTGATATATATTTCGTTATTCAATCTTCATAAACAATATTAGTGAAATGGATATGCAAATAATTTAATTTACTCACGCATCTGACCACGCAATATTTTTGTTGAAGTTATTAGATCCAGCACTTCCCTTTCTCATAAACATCAATTTTGCGTAACATTTGCGACTTTCGAAGAAGCCGAGAAAATACGCCGTCGGTTCTGAAACGTCAATGAGCTCAATACCATCAATATACGACCAGATAAAAGTAATCGTAATATGGATCTTCATAAAATGGGTTTGTCGCTGCGCACAAAGCAACTCATGTTGGGCACAACGTGAGTACTATCAAACGTTGTGTCGTATGATGGATTCCGGAAGTTCGACTTGCACTACGAAAAACTGGTTAGCACAGGAGCAAGAGCATTTAGACCGGCGTAATCCCCAGTTGACTACTCCGCATCTCCACAGGATGTGCAATTTGAAGTCGGTTGCCTCCAGCAGAATATTGATATGTTTTCACCCAAACCATACGCCAAATTTGCGTGAAATAAATTTTGTGTGCACGTTTACCAGCAACAGGGGTACCATTGACCTGATAACGCAGGGCTAGATACATGGCGAGGGGTCATAATCATCGTACCTGGACCACCGAAAGACATCGAGTAACGATCACGGGTGAATCTCAGTCTCGTTTTGTGTCTGTAGAGGAATGATAGCCATGGACGGGTATGCGGTGACCTAGAGAACGCAGCGAACCAACAAAGCTCACCTTGTATCAAACGGCAGCAGGTTTTAGGACGCCATAATGTTTGATCACAGGGTGCCTATTGTAAGCATTGGTTATGTATGAGAGCAGACCGCTACGTCACATAAGTTATGGAGCCTGCTGTTCTGCCCTTGTCGCAGGGCTCAACCAACACGGCATTCCAGCAAGACAATGACATTCCGTACGTCTCATTGTTAACTCTTAACAGCCTGATTGGATTTTATATTAGGTTGCTTGCAAACTCTCCAGAAATGAATCAATTTGAACACCCTTGGGATCTCATTGGACATGACATGAACCCGAAACCGCTAATGCAAGGTATTTATGATCAGGGTCCAGCAACGAATATGGCTTGGCAACGGTTACCTCAGGCAACAATCAATACATAAGTTGATATAATGTCCCTCCAGATTGAGGATTGTATAGCTACCCGTGTTGGACGCATTGGATACTAATTTAATTGATTTATAATGATTTATCTCACTATTTTTTTAATCATTTGCATATCCACTTCACAACAATTGCTCCTAAAATCTGCATGATGCTATGCGTTTTATTTCTTGGTTTTGCAATTTAAATTTAGTGGAGTGTAAAAATAAAGATTTAAACGTAAATGAATTATTATTCCAAACTTGACATAAAACTTACACCAAGTAGAAATGTTATAATAAAGAAACGTATATATATATACATACATGAAATACCCTGACTATTATATTTACTTGATTTTATGCAACTTAATACGGCAAAATAAATCAGCTTCAAAATATATTATTTTGCTCTGGATGTATTCAAAAAATGCTATTAAAAATGTGTTAGGATTTATCGAAAACACAATCACACTAAGCATCTAAAATGGTTTAAAATTTAATTCCAAACTCACATCAGTCCAGTCTCGTGGAAAGTATTCCTTGCCATTTTAAACTCTCTGAACAGACTTCACCCTTTACAGCAAAATCTAATCTAATCTTTCACACCTAAGTCAAAAGCAGTAATGATTACACTTCAAGAATTTATGTGAACTGGATTATTTCAGGCAGTGTATTTTAAATGATTTTGTCGACTCTGCCTCCCTCCCCTCTTTTCATCCAAACTACTGTTTATATCTCCATTTAAACCGAGTGCATGTAAATGTCTCTATTTATGCATGCAAGATTACTTCGAAAGATCACATTTCCAACAAGCGTTTGGTTAGCAAGTGGTTTTAGCGTAGAAACTGAATCACATATTATGGTGTTGGTGAATAATTCAATTATGGTTGAAGCGAACAAAGGTGATTAAGTTTGAAAATTACGAAAGTAGTGAATCTAAGAATATCTTGTAAGAACAAATCTTGTTCTATCAAATGATTAGAAACTATTCTGTAAGATAAGTAGCATACAATATGCACTTCAATATTACAGATGGAATAAAATATAAATTAACAAATCAGAGGTAACTGAAATGCATTCCATTCAAAATGTTAAGTTTGAAACACATGTATATACAAATAATAGTTAAAGTATATAGAATAAGGCTTCGTGAGCTTATTTTTTACCAATACTTAATCTTAAAATCATTACTAAATGGTATTTAAAATTAATATTGTTACATATCTCATATATTGAATGTTTTAAAAGCTGATAATATTAAGTTTACCTTAGGCAATCGTAGTAAGAAACGTTTATTAATCTCTCTTTTTTTAAAAAAAATGAGTCTATTTTATATATTATGTACCTGCCGCTGGAAATATAAAAATATTCATAAAAATGTGAAGTGTATGATTTTACACTCATGGCCATAAATTAAGAATAATGAAGTTAAGGCAAAGAAAGAGACAGAAGCAAAACAAATTTGACTTATTTATAAAGTATATTTATTAAACAAAAGATAAAGAGCAAAAGATATGCCATATGTTTGGCATAATTAATAAAAATTGCGATTTTTACTCCGTGGAGCAAATTTCAAAAAAAGAACATATTTTCAAAAAACAGTATAACATGGTTAGTATGATGGTTAATACGGAGTATGTCTCACGCACGATGCAATACAGGCCTTACAACGCTTAGGCATGCTGAGTATCAAATTATCAATCTGATCTTGGGGAATATTACACCACTGATCAAGTAATTCACTCCGAAATTCCGGTAGACAGGTGGGAGGGGGTTGACTGGCTGCAATTCATCGGCCAAGCATATCCCAAACATGCTCTATTGGATTCAAGTTCGGTGAGTATGCTGGTAAATCCATACGGGTCATATCCTCCGATTGAAGGCATTTGTCTACAATGTTTGCACTGTGAGGACGGGCGTTGTCATCCATAAACAAAAATTCAGCACCCATGGCGCCCCGAAACAAACGTACATGTTGCTCCAGAATGACTTCCCCATAGATGTGGCCTGTCATTGCTACACTCTGAACACACAGGTCAGTTCTGGAACCAAAAATAATTCCTCCCCAAACGCGCGCGCGCGAGCCATCCTGCACCACCGTAACAGTGTCGTTCAATGGTGTTCTCTTGGTGGTAACGAGTACCTGGCGCTCTCTATATTAAAGTCCGGCGAGATTTAAACTAAACCTGGACTCGTCGGGAAACATCACACAAGACCACTGTTGTGGTGTTCACAATCCATGCTCTCTACTCCAGATTAATCGCAGGTGACAGTGAGTTTCGGTAAGTGGAACACATCTGACAGGCCTACGAGCATATAGACCAATGTGCCCTAAGCGTCTGCACTCGGTCTCCCTTGAAACTGCCATACCGGTAGCTGAAGAGAGCTGAGGAGACAGGTCTGATGCTGTGCTGCTTTTGTTTCTTTTGGTAGTAACTGCCAAATATATATACCGGTCCTCATTCGGCGTTGTAACTTGGGGGCTATCTGTGCTGAGAGACATCTACTCATATTACCATCATCTTGGAATCGTTGCCAAAGCCTGGAAATGACACTCTGAGCTATTTCAAGTTCCTCGGATACTTACAGCTGGGTACGTCCACATTTCAGTCGTCCTATACTTCTATCACGTAAAAAATCATCCAAATGCTTCATTCGTGCCATAACTTTGCGGTTATTGCACTGAAAGTCTTTTAAAGCGCTTTTGAACAATTTTACTTCTTTGCTACCATTCCTTATATACCCCTCTCTTACACTCTCGTAACTGTGACGTACTATCCGCGTCATCTGATGGTTTCCTGTAATTTCTATGTTCTTATTCAAGATGTGTGTGATAATTCTACAGGTGGAATTTTTATTTTAGAGTTAAATTACTTTGAGACTCTGAATTATCCTTAGTTTATTGACATGAGTGTAATTAATTGTGAACTGATTGCAAATATTTATTATGTGTAACTCAATATTTAATTTTAAATCAAAAATTTAAAAACAATAAAAATATTTTCTGAAAAAACCATTGCTGCGAGTATAACTCTAATTATCGATTGTACTTACAAAAACAACTAATGACATATTTGCCTTTTCGCATAGTAGCATTAACGCACGCGAGATTTTACTGCCTCGCCAGCATCTGAAAATATATCAATACCTTTCAACTGCTTTAGATGATGCTTAAGCAAATTTCTGTAGTTATTTCAGATATAAAACCAAATATTAAAAAAAAATATGTATGTCTTGTTAATGGAAAAAAACAAACAAATTTTGAACTTTCATTTTTCATTCCAAAATAATGAGTAACTAAATTGATTTAATGATATTCCATTTTATACCTAATTACTAACTAATAAAAATGATTTACAAATGTAATGAATCAACTTAAATAAGTCAAAATATTTTGATCTTGACTATTTTTATTATCTAAGTATTATTGTCTCCTTCAAAAGATGTGTGGCCGCGGCAGCCTAGTGGTCAAAGCATCGTATCGTGGGTGGCTGATCACGAGCTCAAGCCAAGTACCACTAAAGAGCTGCAGTGTAGGAGAGTGATGCACTTTAAACCTGTTAAGATCAAACTTCCTCCCTTTGGTGTGGTGTAGTTGTTGGGAGAGGGGAGTTTTAGATCATGTGTCATTCTCGTCACTTGACCGTGGCTCAAAAATACAACGGTCACCGACAAAATGCCCTCGTACAGCTGAACAGTGTGACGTTTATATCCCCTTACCCTTAAAAATATGTAAATTGTCTAGATAATACTCCTTGTTCAAAGCATTCCAAATGCGTACTTCAGAAATACATTCTTCAAAGTAACAATACTTTCCAAATAAAAAAAATGTCTCCATATTGACATTTATTTTGTTGTGAATCTTGACCTTCTTTAAACTATGATCCTACTCTTATACCTTCATATCGAGTATTAGATCATAATACATAGGACAGGGGGAATAATAAGGACATACTAGAGCAATCTTAACCCATCTGTATCATTTTTAAAGTCTCTGTAAGTGTTTTACCGAAACACTGACGAAATAAAATGTTAAAGCATTGTTCTTGAAAATTTATCTTCCTTACTTTGCGGAACAAAAAAACTATCTTACCTGTGTAAATTACCTGTGTACGCTGTTCATCTTCAAGAAACCAGCATGTATACGAATGATAGAAATAGTTGAAAATCAAATCAAGCAAATTAAACATTATTTTAACTACCTGTTTTCGTAAACATTTGTCACAGTAATACGCAAACAATTGGATTCCACTACGCATTTAGTAGCAATCAGTAAATGTATTTATATAAATAAATTTCCTTGAAACAAATTCAATAATAATTTAAAATTTAATAACATATATATATATATATATATATACATGTTCTAAATATTTACTGGACAATTTGTAGGGGATATATATATATATATATATATATATATATATATATATATATATATATATATATATATATATATAAAGCCAGAAATAAAATGTGAAATTCGAGCAAGAATTAATTAATCCGAGTTAAAAACTAACAGAACTATTAGGTATCTTATACGATTTTAATTCTCTCTCTCTCTCTCTCTGCATACTATAAAATAAAATATTCCTTTTCATAAAACTGCCAAAATTTATTTAATGTTGTATCATCAACTTAAAAAGTTTACGTCCATTTTTAGCACTAATTGACTTAAATTTTGCTGTATTAGAGATAATAATCCTAATTATAAATGCAATATTTATTATTATTCTTGAAGAAAATGTCTGAAAAAAAATCAAATGTGATAAATGGACGCTCAAGTACGTGTTTTTTTTAAATAATTAAAAAAAAAACTAAACAAAATAATAAACTGTACTTCCATTTAAGCAACATGGTTTGTGATATTACAAATCTGTTAATTCAATAGCTCAAACAAAATGTTAAAGAAATTCTACTGAAAATTGTCATCAATTGTCAAAAATGAAATGGAATTCTCAGTAATAAAAACGAATGAATTTAGTGTTAGTTAAATGTTTCTATTCATTTATAACTTCAAAATATTACTTTCCAAATTTATTTTAATTTGTCACATTCTAAGTACCATATAACAATCGTCATATTAGAAATTAAGTCATAAATAACTAAATAAAAAACACCTACAAAATACTATTCAGACTGATTTATTTAAACGGAAAGTCTGTGTGTGTTTAACATTTACGTATCTGTTACAGTAAAAAAAAAAGTTTTCATTGAAATGATCATTAATAGCATTTGTTGAAATGTGTAAGTTTTTGCCTTAAGTATAGAATATTTCAATTAAACAAATATGGCACATTATACATCAATTATTATTAAAAATAATTAAAATATAATAAATAACAATCATGTGGTATTTTAGATTACAATCTTGTGTTTCTCCCGTAATAAATGCAAATCTCTAACGATAAATGTTTTACAGTAGAAAAAAAAAAGATCTCAGTCAAAAAAAGTTTGTTTTCCAAAAATATATTTTTAAATTTTGCATTAATTTTAAAAAGTTGTTTTTAGTAAAAAAATAACAAAATTCTGAAGTATAAGATATATTTTAAAATTAACTATTTTTTGACTGTGCTGAATTATTTCTTTACTATGGCAACTTATAGTACAATGTAGAATTTATTCTTTTAGTTTTCGGGAGTCTTGAATGAAACTTTTGTTCTAAAAGAAAGATTAAACGCCACAAATATGTTTTAAAGTCAGTATCAGAATACTAGTTTTTAATAAGTTTGTAGTATTTACCGTCACTCATAGGGTTGTCTGAATGTATGATCATCAGGCTAAAAGTGTTTCTTCAATAGTAGGAACGTATGTGGATGATCACATTTAGTCGCCATTTATTATATATATATATATATATATATATATATATATATATATATATATATATATATATATATATATAATATATGTATATATATATAATATATGCATATATATATATATATACATATATATATTAATGTTACTTTTGTAACTTCAATGGATCATTGTGTTGAAGGACTCGTAAAAATATAACTAATAAAATAAACTTATTTTCTGTTAAAAATTTATTTACTTTTCGGTAACACTTAGGTATGTAAACTTTGTAAAACATTGTTGTTTACTTGCATAGGAAATTATCTTCAATTTATGCTATCCGCTTCTCTGTATTAAATATGTGTATGTTGAACGATTTTCACTAATATATCAGCGAAAGAAACTCTTAAATTTCCTTTTGATCATGATTGATTGATGATACAATACTCTTTACAAGTAATTATATTCAACTAAAAGTTCTGTTGTGACAGCAATCAGTAGCTTTCAACTTAACATGTGATAAGATTGATTTCCCTTCGTGATAAATCACTAATCTTGGCACAAAAAACATTTTTTTATGCAGAAAAAATACACTTACAATAATAGCCATTCCCATTACATGCAGTGAAACACAACTTATTCTTTCATTTTTTTCATTGACTCTGGATATCAAAAAAATTACACAAATTATACATTATCCCTCGTTCAACAGTTTAATATCGTAAGCTTAACTCCCCCCACCCTTTCACATTTTAATCTAAAACTTACTAAAACTTTTGAAGTCTTCTTTTCTTATATACTTTACCTTTAAAGAATTAATAAAAAACGTTACCTTGGAAACTCCGTCGTATAAAAAATTACCCTTATCAAATATGTGCAGAGATGCTATGTATTTTTCTGAATGCTATCTTATTTGACTTTTAAAGTTTTAAAATTGCATACAGACCTGCAAGTATAAACTTACTAGATTTATACTAGTTAAAGTGTAAATATCAGTATATAAGTAGTAATCTAAGATAATATATATATATATATATATATATATATATATATATATATATATATATATATATATATAGATAGATAGATAGATAGATAGATAAAGAATGCAATACAGGGATTATGGATGTCACATGTTTATTATTTTAGTTATTTATACGAATACTGATATTTCAATAAAGTTTTTTATTATTTTATTTTGCTTTACTCTGCATGATATACATTATAATCTTCGTATTTTTGCGCTAATATGTTTTTTCTGGTTTAAGGTAACACAAAGTATATACAAAGGAGAAAAGCGACTCACTGACTCAACATGATATCTCTGGAACTATTAAACCTACAGACCTGAAATATC
>BMAU01018891.1:1522500-1692500 GCA_019973935.1 Trichonephila clavipes
CATTCGCAATGGCCAAAGGTTACATATTCACGATACATCATATATACTGTACATTTCATCACTGGTATCAACACCGCCTATATTATAAAAATTTATCGTTTCATCTTTACAACTTTGATTCCAAAATTAAGTAGTCATCGAATTTACTTAGTTAATCTTGACTATCTGTTGATACAGTATCTAATAGACGACGAAATCGCTGTTTCTTCATTTTTCCATGGAAATTCTCTCATAATTTCTGGAAAATTTTTTAAATTTTTTTTAAAATTATATTTTTCAATTATTCCATAGAATTATATTATTTTTATTCAATATTTATTGAAATTTTAAATAAAATATGCATGCATATTATATATTTGAAAAATGGAAAAAGTAAAACGCGTACTCTTCTGTAGATGCTTCGAGTACGAAAATATAACTCAACCACTCACAGGGTGTTTTCAGCACCCCAGATAAACTTTTGAAGGTCGTTACATTCCAATCGTCCTAGCGAGATTCATTACATCAGGCCTGAAGGTCCAATAACCAAAAAATGGGCAGCTACAGAAAAAATCGTGGTTCTGCGCAAATATTTTAGAATCATAGGAGGATTTTCTTGTTGCTGGGGTGTACAAATACCCCTCGAGATTGATCGCGGGTTAATAAGACACGTGTAAAAAAATTAGGAGCTAGTATTTCTTGAAAAACCAATAAATCTAGCAAAAATTCATTCAAGATCTAAGGAATCAGTAATGAATACATCAACGTAATGTTCTTAATCCTTTAGTAAAAGATAAAATGAGGCGAAAGGAGAGCGTTCGATGTCATGAATAATGAGATTTTATAAATAAAGAAGATTCAAATTTTTAGTAGATATTAATTTGTTTTATATATATATATATATATATATATATATATATATATATATATATATATATATTCGTAAGAGCTTGGGAACATGCATGTGTGTGTGTGTAAGAGTGCAGTATGCATATATAACACCAATGAAAAATGTCTTAGTGATAGACGTTATTTCTCCAATAGCTCACATATATATATACCACTGTATCTATATGTGTGTATTAACATGTGTGCTTCTTTGTATAGTTTGTGTATATTACTCCAATGCTTCAGCGCATATGTTCAGAACTGCAGGAGACGGATAAAAGTCAGGGAAAACATTTAAATATGTAATCATTTAGTTCACTATGTTAAAATTTGCTTTTATCCAACCGATTGCCTTTTAATTAATTTTGTATTAAAAGTTAATCTTACAAGAATATGCAGAGTTACACACGGGAAATGTTGTAGATCACAGCATATTTTTAAACTAGTATATACATTTGTATGAGAAGAATGACTGAGAGTGATAGAGTAGAAAGAGAAAATAGTATGTTAGTTATAAACATATGATGATACATTAACTTATTGCTCTTACAAATAATATCGGATTACAGAGAATGGTATTCAAAATTCCAGTTGTAAAGTAGCCATGTGCAGTGTAACTGAATAATATTAAACACCCAAATCCAAATTAGGAATCGGTTGCGTGCGTGTATATTTGAATAGTAGATGATAACATGTATCTAATTCCGAGTATAATCCATTCAAGAATTCTATTTCTCAGTTCCCTCTACCCCTTTATCTTTTCATGAAGTATCGTAGTTTGCATAACTTTTGCACTAGATTGGCATACACATAGTTGATAACATGGAGATTTGAAATGTTAAATAACTCCGAGATAGGAGCTGTTCTGTATGATAGTTTCTAAAATTAATAAGCTCTGAAAACGTTTTACTATAGTTGATATCTATAATAAATAATATTTTTTTTCCTGAAATCAATCAAAAAGCTCTGTTTATTTCTTCTACATGCAAAATCAGTAGAAATTCTTTAGAATATGTGTACTTCGTTTGTATTTACTCATTCAATAGTTACATAATCATTTTTCTACTATAAATATTTGTATTATGGCTTAGTTTTAAGTTGATTTATATCAGTTATATCCGAAATCATTCAAAACATCATTTGATTATAATAGTAAGAATTGTCAATTATATATATATATATATATTTCATTAGCTTTTTTAATTCTTTGAGTGTTGTTTCATATTGAAAGTATACCAATGAGTATATAAAGTAGTCTGAGGAGGATCTGTTATTTCTATGCGGATTAGCAAATACCAAATATTATAACATTTAACGTTTCGAGTTAATTTAAATTTTTGACGTTACTAAAAGGCTTCATATTTTAACTTTTATTAAACTTAGATAAGTATGGAAAAATAACATATTCGAAGTAAATACTAAGCAAAACTTACTGCTTACGTCTTAGATGTTCAAAATACTATTTATTTTATGCAAATCCGCACGGAGTTTTGCATTTTCAATATTATTCATGGTGGTTTCACAGTGAAATTAAATGTTTTCTGAGTTTATGGTTTGCACTTCAGCCGAGATGTTTTCAATCAGCTCTGCATGGAATATTTCTTGGATATTTTGTAAAGATTAAAAGTGTGCGCATCGCGTATTAAGGGTTGTTTACTAGGTCTTTAATGTAGAAATCAAATAACAAACAACATACATCAACACGCTTCGATTTTTAGGTAAGTGGTTCCAAATATTTTCAATCTTCCCTTACCCTTTCTCAATGATAAAGCCTACTACGTATATATGTAGTGCCTCTTTTTCATATTTTTTTCTATTTATTATTTTATTTGTAGTCAAATGCTGAGTCTGTTGCGGCAAATACGGTAATTTAGTTAGTAACGCTGGCTGTGGTGTCGTCGAGACTGAATTCGAATCCCGGGTAAGGTTTGGATATTTTTGTTGTAATCCTTCTCTTTTTTGGGATGTGTGCTTCCCGCTTACTTTTAAGTACGTCCCCGTGTGCTACTTTGTTGTGCATGGGGTTATAAATGTTCTCAATAACAAAAAAAAATGCTGTATGTAATTAAAGCATTTATATTGTTATAGACTTTTATTATAATTTTTAAAGCAATTAAATACTATATTTATGCAATGAGTTTACATTATCTCTTGCATACAGTTCAGTGCATACAGTGGAATTATAATTTTTAACATTTTTAGTGGGTTTACAATATTTTATTTCTAATTTTAGTACTCAGAATTTACTGTATTCTTTTTCGAAAGTAATCAAAAAATATATTTTTTTAAGATTACTAAATCCACGTAAGTAGAATTTTCTTGATAAAAATATGTAACACTTATTTATGCTGGCGCTTCTCAGATTTTAATGCTCCTCCCTAGGGGAGGGGCGTGATAACCCTACATCTATAGAGCTAAAAAATCAAAGATTTGAAAATAAGAATTGTTTCTTTTTAATATATATGTATATATATATATATATAAAGGGTGTTTTTTAGAGGTATAGAACTTTAAATTTCAATAAAACAATGATGTATTATTCGATTGACATGAATTTTTTTATTCGAAAGATAATCTTGTGGCATTACATTTTAAATATGATCAAGCAAGGCGTAGATTCGTCGAACGGGCCCAAAACGAGATTGCCGTTGTTCCCGTTTTTCATAAGCGAATTTTTTTTAGCGATGAAGCGCACTTCTGGTTGAATGGCTACGTCAACAAACAAAACTGCCGCATTTGGAGTGAAGCTAATCCACAAGTGTATGTCGAAACACCGTTACATCCAGAAAAACTGAAAGTTTGGTGCGCTTTATGGGCTGGTGGAATACTTCTTCAAAAACGATGAAGGCCACAACGTTATAGTCAATGTTGATCGGTATAGAGCCATGGTTACGAACTTTTTCTTTCCTGAATTGAACAATCATAATTTCCAGGAGCTGTGGTTTCAACAAGACGGCGCAACATGTCACACAGCTCGTGCCACAATCGATTTATTTCAAGACACGTTTGGTGACCGCCTAATTTCACGTTTTGGACCTGTGAATTGGCCTCCAAGATCTTGTGATTTAACACCGCTAGATTATTTTCTGTGGAGCTATGTAAAGTCATCGGTCTATGCGGATATGCCACAAACGCTTGACCATTTGGAAGACAACATTCGCCGTGTTATTGCCGATATACGGCCACAAATATTGGAAAATGTCATCGAAAATTGGACGTCCAGATTGGACTACATCCAAACCAGCCGTGACAGTTATATGCCAGAAATTATATCTAAAATGTAATGCCACAAGAGTATCTTTCGAATAAAAAAACCTCATGTCAATCGAATAATACATCGTTGTTTTATTGCAATCTAAAGTTCTATACCTCTAAAAAACACCCTTTATGTATTTATATATATATATATATATATATATATATATATATATATATATATATATATATATATATATATATTTATATATATATATATATATATATATATATATATATATATATATATATATATATATATATATATATATGCTTGTTGATAGTCCAAGCGGCAGCACATCCGTGGATTTTTGCAAGAGGATACAATGCGTGCTTAAGATATGCCAATTTCCTGCCTAATGGTCCAGGATGGGGTTATACTGTTTTGCAGTAAAGACCACACAATATTTCACTCCTCTAGGAGGTTAATTATGAGAGGATGTGGATATCTAGCAGGTCGTTAAGTGAGATCCTCAGCGCGACCGATTGATTTTATATTCGCAAGACAGTGGTTAAATTTAAGTCAGTGAGTTGAGCGGAATCACAGAATGGTAATTCGCACTCTCGATATGCAACGTTGCTGCCTCTATCGTTTCCCGACACTTGCTGGTAAGTAATTCTTCGACGTATTCGAGGTATAATACAATATTCTCCGTAAACTCTCACCTTACACAGCTCATTCAAAATGAGAAATCATCTGACAACTTTTGATTTATGGAGATATTTAACTGTCGTTTACTTCTCTTGCGCCATGTTGATGCGTTGGAATTTCGAATAATTTGCATATACCAGCCTCTATTTGGTTTTAAAATATTTTGACATTCGTCGGAGTATTTTCCCTGGTGTTGCAATTTTACTGTCCAGTAAAGTATAGACACTTTTAAAAAAGTTATTTCTCCGAAATTAAGAATATTTTATTTTACTTACAGTAATAGCAGGCGTATAATTTACAACGCCATGTAACACGCACCTATACTTTCAAGCAGCATTTTTTTAATTTTTAGGTATTGATGGGAGGTCGCCGGTCCCCAAAGTTACAATTGCAGTTTTTACATTTGCCCTGTTTACAAGAAATGGAATTCGGTGGAATGTGTTTGTCTTACCCCACCTCTGAGGGCGAACTTAGCAAAGGGTGCCACGTTCCCACGCCTGGAAGGGGCATTGTATCCATAAAATATCGGGATATCGGGGTGTGTCATTAGAATTTCCCGCGCTTAAAATGCCATTGACCGTTGTGCGGTAACTTTGCGCTGGTTCCGGACCAATGAGAGAAAATTAAGCGGACAAAGTAAAGAGTCCGCTCTAGTATTTGGAAGAGATGAGGATGCCAAATAAAGACGGGATGCACCCCGATTTCGAGACACTCACACTTGGGACTCAGAGCGACAAATTTAATTTAGATTCAGGCCTTGAACTGGACTCCGCGGGGCTCCGAGCGGCGACCATGTCTTACTCCCTTCTACCAGACTCCCTCTCTCAAAGTTAAGTAAAATCTCAATTAAGTTATATAACCATTTGTACATTTAATTAAAATTAATCATGTTAATCAAAAAATAAATTAATTAATAGTTATTTAAAGAACCGACCTTTTTAATTTAGAGTACTGTTTTTATTGTCTTTAGTGATTTAGTGTTTAATTTTTAACTTAAGCCATGATGCGATGTGTCTGTCGAACCTGAGTGTTAGAAATTGGGTATAATTAATTAATTAATCAATTAAGTTAAACCAGCGTCGCATCAGTATATTAGCCGTATAATGTGCATCCCATTTTTTATGAAAAAACCGAACTTGTATATTACCAATGTTCTTATGTTTTGTTGTAATTTTTAATTCGAGGATATTATTCAAAGATTTTAGAAAATATAGTACAATTTCGGAACTTTAACCCAAAAAGTTCCTAAGGGATGTTATTTCCTTTAAATATGCAGGGTTTTTGTGTACATGCAAGACTAATTTTTAGTTTCTTCACATCCTGTCTTCTAATTATATGGCATTAAGTTTAATTCCCGGCGAATAACGCGCACCCGTAAACTTTGCTGTTATTTTTGAGGTAAAAGTGTGTGCTTTATATGCCTGATTTTTCAAGCTAAATCTGGAAAACATTACATTTATTTAAGTAGTTTAATTATACATATATCCTTTTTTTACATAGAATAAAAAATGTGTCCCAAAATATGTATATATACTTATATATATATGCTAACAATATTTATTTTACCATTTTAAACAACGTTTCATTTACAACGTACCATTAAGGTATCCTACTACATATGAAACCGTGATTATGAAAAAGCGCAAAAATGGATAATTTTCATGATATTTAGTGTCACTTAGATTAGAATACATATAAAAATTGTTTTAAGGACATATTGACAAGAAAGTTATTCAAATACAATATTTCAGCACAAAATTAACTTAGAATAAACTTATTCAAAATGTTCACCTTTTGTGAAAAATGCTTGTATTATAATAATAGTTTGCCTGTATATAGTTCAGATCTCTGTACAGAGGCTCAACTATGAATTTTGAAAAATTCGCATTATTTTCACAGTTACAACCAATTGAAATAATTATCGGCGTTTTTTTTACTTAAGGGGGCATAGTACCTTGCGAGAACAAAAATTGTTCGTTGTCATATACATGTTACGATTCATCATAAGTTAATAAACTTTGCTAATTTTGATCTGAATTTTATATATTATCTATAACAATGTATAAACTTTAAGAAAACTAGAGAAATTTTGTTCTTTAATAAATACAAAATTTTAAAAAAAGAAGATAAATATATATACCAAATTGAAAAAAAAAAATATTACTTACCTCCTGTTCCCGCAAGATAATTTTAAAATTATACACTTTAGAATCTCAATTTTGCATTAAATTGAATTTAAATGTAACCTTTATTCTGTGTACCACTTAATTGAAAAGTAACTTATATATTTTTTTTAATATTTTTTAAAATAAAAAATTCATAAAAAATATTTTTTTTAAAAATTTCAATTTTTATACAGTTGCAAATCAAAATGTATTAAACCATAAAACATAATTATGGCATACAGAATGAAGATCTATGACTAGAATATGCATGCCAATTTTTATAGCTCTAGAGTAAAAACTTTTTTTACAATCTTGCGGGAAAGTGTAAAAAATTGAAACTGAGAAAATCAAGTTTAAAGAATGACATTTCAATATTTCAAATAAAACTTAATACATAATATTTAAAATGATCCTGCTTCATATGTAGGACTTCTAGTTCTGCAAAATGCTCATTTGTGGCTTTTTTTCTCATTCTGCTAGCCCTACGGGCCTCTAATGTATATGATTTTGATTTAATTTCGGCATTTTTTATGCGTGCATAATTGGCCTTAAAGACAGAGGTAACAGTAAAATGTCCTATTTTAAAGCCAAGAGCTTTCATTATCTTTATACGTCCCGTCATTCCCTCATTAAACATCACTATAGCCTCATTTACTGCTATGTCTACAATATTTTTAGATGACCCACAGAAGTTTTGGGGCAGTACTTCCAAACAGTCGAGTTGAACGACTCATTAGCGTTTTGTGTTTTACCCCCCACACATTTTTTCAGCAATTTTGGTGCAGATAATTCTGCTATTATAGGCTTTATTTCATCCATTACGGCAATTGGCACAATATTTTTATGTTTGAATAAAGAAACACTATTCGTAGCAACTGCTTTTTGATATTTGCACCACGAAGTATCACCAATTGGGCAGAAGTGATGCATAGGTTCCTCATCAGTTGACCTATAATGACAATAAATTGCCCATATGGCCTGACGCATATCACTAATGGAGCTATTATTCTGTCTAATAGCATTGCCATAATAGGTGGTAATTGTATCAATGAACTTATCAGTCAGACGATTTTTACCGCTGATACTCTTACCGTCTGATAATTTTTTGCCACGATTCATTGTTTTTAATTTTCGCAGTCTAGCACCCATACGCTTTTGTATGTGGCCAACACATTCAACTTTTTCGATAGAATATGGTGCTGTCCTTTGAAGCTCTGGGAAGGTTTTTGTGTCCCCATCGCCGATATATTTAATATATTTCGCATTTCGTTGTGGCACCGATCTTTGAAATATTTCCTTCACCCCGTCTACTTCCATTTTACTGGAAGAACCAATATGGTTCTTTACACAGTGTGGTTGATGTTTCAATTTCCACTCTTCATATGAATGTCCAGATTTTGGACCTCGCCATTTTCACATCCTTTACAATATGAAGAGAGAACAGCAACATCAATCACTTTCCCTGTAACATCTCCAATGACACTACAAACACCAATACGGGAAGTGTGTCCACGTGTTTTCCACATACCGTCACCACTGACACAGATTTCATTACTTCCAGAAGCTGATACTTCTTCTTTCGCAGCATTTTTCATGGAGTCGTCTGCTACTTCACGACTGGCCAAATTTATTTTTCGCATTATCCTTTCATATGACTTTTGTGATACTGGGGATGGCAAATCCATTGCTGTGCAAAAATTCTTTATTTCACAAAAACCCAATCCTACTGTACGCATAGCATAGATTATTCGTGTATTAACTTCATAGTCCTTACTTGAAGCAATAACTGAGGAAATTTTAAAAGTGGTCAATGTACTGCATGAGTAACATTCAACATAAAACTCAGATACCAATCCATACAAAATCTTTTCTTTTAGAACTACTTTAGTATTGCAGTTAGGACATATTAAATATTTGGATAGTTCAGATAATAAAATATCAATGTTTATCATTCTATATCAATTAGATTGATTGGAATTTCTTACTTCCTTGTCAAGATAATTTTCTTTGCACAATTTCTTAGCGGAAGCAGATATGCAGTCAACAGCAAGCGTATCTGATACATTTCGAGTGTATTGATTCGCATGAAAACGCTTTCGTTTTCGGCGATAGTCACTGCCTCTACGTTGAGCTTTACTAGACATTTTTTTACTAATTAAAAAGATGCAAAAAAAACTTCAATCAACAAAAATTTAAAAAGCTTACGAATTACGAGAATAACGAGATAACACTCAATAAAGCAGCAGTAAACAGTATGAAATACAAATGTAAACAAGAAATACTTCGAACTAGGGCAGTGTTGAGTTGCAAACTTCCTTCTCTCATTAAAAATAGATAAAATTAAAAATTAGCAACAACTGGGGAAAAAAAAAATTTCAATAACAGCCTCAATTTCAAAACCGAAACTAACGAACATGGTTTGTTTACATTGGATTTAAATGGACAATCCAGTGTTGACGTTTGACATTTTTTGTTGCTATTGCCGTACTTTTGGTCCGATTTTGACGCGGTTTGTTTTAAAATGCTCCTAACAGTCTGTATTAATTTTTAAAAATATTTTTGAAAAATAGATTATTTTGCCGTTTAAAGGTACTATGCCTCTTAAAATATCCCCTCTGTTGTCGTAAAACATGGATAAACCCTCTTCTAACTTATATATTTCAACAATTCTAGTTGAGTTTCTATATAGAGGTCTGAGCTATATACAGACAAAATGTTATTATAATAGAAGCATTTTTACAAAAGGAGAATATTTTGAAAATGGATCAGTCTATCTTCCTTTTTGGTCAAAATATTGTACTTAAATAATTTTTTATTGTAATATTATTCTTAAAACAATTCTGTATACATTTTCTAATCTACGTGACACTAAATATCATAAATATTATCCATTTATACATTTTTGCCAAATCACGGTTCCAAACGTAGTCGGATACCTTAAGGCAGTTGGTTAGTAACCAATAATTTGCTATTTCCTCTATGAGCAACATTTTGTGTGTGTGTGTGTGTGAAAAGGTGAAACAAATGCATTTACTTTATGTATTATAACTTCGTTCCTATATTCATTATTATACAAAATAAGAACCATTATAAATATTAAAATCCATAACGTTAAATATTATTATAATCATTCATATAACTATATTATGTAATATACTACTTTTCCCTAAAATATATAAAAGTCCCGCTTAGTTTCGTTCTTAGCCCAATACCATTTCTGACAGTATGCGTGAAACAAACAATGATTCATTTCATTCCATATAGTCTTTTCCCACCAAAACGAGCAAAGGTGTCTGATCTTAATTTCAAAGCTGAACTTAGTGAAACATTCCGAGGTAGTATATTAATCATAATTAAAAATACCACCAAGACGTGTAAGACATGTTGCGTAATTGTGATGAATTCAGTAAGCATGGCTCTAGGACGCCTTAAGATAACCTAGAATTTTAGATTTGATAATTTAAGAGTTGTAAAGCAGAAAATAAGACTGGATAAATTAAATATAGGTTTGATTAAATTTTTATATATATATATATATATATATATATATATATATATTATTTTGATTAATTATTATAAAGATGAAAAAATTTTAAGAAGTTAAAAAGTAATATTAATTTAAGGGGACACAGATAACGATTCCATTGAATTAGACCAGTAAAAAAAAGTGTAACAGTTTCAGCCTTAATTATTCTTTATAAACATTTTTCTAACCTCACAAAATTTGAAAGCTCTAAACTAAAAAAAAACAGCATTGTGATAGCTTTTGCATTCGTTTTTATTCACATCACAAAGGCAAATCAAAACTTTAAACGGTTTTATCTTAGAAAGATAAATAAAAAGATAGTTTGTCTTAATTTAAAATTCTAAGGCTTTTTTTTTTCTATTGCGTCAAATTTTTTGATTTATTTACCTATTGCTAATAGTACATGTAACGAAAGTTGGTATGCATTTTTCATCAAAGCAATACTTATTTTTTTTATAAAATTGAACTCAAAATTTATGCATTTTTAAGGAACTTTCAATAAGCATTCATAAAAAGCTAAAATCTCATAATCGTCACTTGACAATGATTCGAAATGACGAGATGTATCACTAAACGCTCTCTAGTAGGTAAAATGTTGGATTTTAATATATTTACTCACTCTCTTCGCAACTTTTTAGCCCCCGGAAACGAAAATGCACCTTTTAAAAATAGTTGAATGTTGAAAAAAGCGAAAAAAGTAGTAATTTTTATAATTACAAAATTTCACAACTATATTAAATGGTGAATTAAAATTGTGAGCGTCTTTGCAATGTTCGACACACGGGGTAAAAGTTGCATGAAATTTTTTTTATAAATGAAGAGTTTATTAAACATTTGAATCTGGTAAGTAGTTGTTAAATATTTAAAATTTAAGAGTTTTAAACATTTATTTTTTTTAAAATCACTAACTCTAAAAAAGATCAAAATATAATCGTTTTAAAAAATCATTTTCAATTAAATGCATCGATGTTGATTCATTTTAGAAAAAATCATAAAATATATAAAGTATCGTTGTTTTGTAAATTTATATATTTCGAAAGTACATATTGGTCAACGATATAATAATGTACGTAATTAAGCAAAATTCATTTAATATAAATGAGTATTTGCATACTTAAAGTTTTTTTCTTTTTACCTTTTTTAATTTTGAAAAGTGTTTGAAAATTTTTAACACGTGAACCCTTTACCCAACTATCAAATTTTAAATGTCATCTTCACTTTATAAGTTGTACAGCTAGTATATCAATTTGTAATCAATGGGAAACATCTGATTGCCTTTATCATGTGACCATCATGAATTTAGTCCATTACAAAGTTATTAAGGTAACTGGGACGTGATACTACTTTAAATGTTACTTTTTTATTTTACTTTTAAAAACACAGAGGAAGCTTTTCTGCATCCATAAATGCATTATTTATGAAAATAAAATAAATAGAACGCTAGAAAATTGAATTTTAAATTTTTAAGCAAATGTGATGTAAGTATGATTCAGGTACAATTTTTTCGAATTCCATTATGTATATATAATATGCATTGTTAAAAACTAATTTTTCCATACAAAGAATGTAGTTTTTCTGTATTATATGTTCAAATTTATTGAAAATTCTACATTTTTTCTGCAAAAATTACGGAAAAATTAAATCGTTAGCTACAAAATTTAAAAAAAAAATGTTTTTTGAAATGTGTTAATTATGTTTAGTTTTATGTTAATAAATATTCAGTGTAGTTCTTAAATTATAAATCAAGTGTCTTTAGTACAAAGTGGATCTTTAGGATTATTCTAAATGAAGTGCTCAGCTTGTGAAACAGACATTTCGTTTTTCCTAATTGCTTATTTTTAGCGTTTGAATTATCATGAATAATTCTATATATTTATAACTAATGGTTTTGCTTTAAAATAAATACTTATATGTTTGAGTAAAAATAGAGATTATTTTATTATATTTTTTTAAAAACAGATTTCCATTTAAATAAGGCATCAAAACAACTTTTTAAATTAATCAAAGAAATTTTTTGTGTATTTTTATAACTATAAAAATATGTATTAGGAATTCTGAAATATCCCGTAAAGATGATGTTCAAAGTGAAGTAAAAGTACTACAACTTACAGGCATACATTTTTGGAATTTTAAACGGAAGAAGGTGTGAATCGTTGACAACACGTGTTGATGAAGTAAAGAAAGAGTAATTAAAAATACTTCATAATAATCTAGAATTTTAAACTTACAATTTAAAAACTGAGAAATAATAATGATGCAAACAAATTCAGTTAATTATGGTATGATTTTATATTATATTTAAAAATATTATTTAACAAAAAATAGATAAAAATATTTTTATTTGTGATTTTCTAAAAATGCATTTCTTAAGGGCTTCATTTTTAAGTTAATGCCTTCAAACTTCATATATCGATTGTAAACTACGGTAATTTTTAATACAAAAATGAAAAATAATACTACATTATGAGTGTGTGTGTGATTAACTGTCGCAAAGAGGGTAAAAAGCGAAAAAAAAATATTTTTTTAAACCGTAATTTTTAAGCAAATTTATTAAAACTTCTACAGATTACGGATAATATTGTTCTACACACGGAAAAAAGTTTCATGAGATTATTTTTATAAATAACGAAGTTATTATGTACTTAAGTAAAATATTAATATTTTTTTAAAAAAATCGTAGAATAAAAATTTTTGACATTTTGTTCTTTAAATGACTAATTTTAAAAGAGAAATCATGAACTATTTTGGTGTAGAATATCATTTCTTTAATGCGAAAGAATATTCAAACGGAATGATTTAGAAATAATTTTCATAAATATGCATCGTTATTGAAGACTCATTTTATAAAAAAATCGTAAAAAATAGAAAATAAATTATTTTGTAAAACAAATTATACCGCATCGTGGAAAAACACATGCTCTTTCCGATTCCGTATTTATTTTTGTCTGAGTCTCATAGAATAAATGAGATCGTGCTTTAAAAACGTCGGAGGGGGGATGTAAAAAATTTTCACTTCCTGGTTTTTCATTCTGTTTGGCAGAAGAAACAGAATTGTTTTTAACCCTCTAACTGGACACCTTCCTCCTGAAAAGTTATTCTGAAAGCGTTTAACTCTTATTTTGCGATTCCCTTCAAAAATGCAACATACTTTTTTCCTTTCCCCCTTTTAGAACTTGGGAGGTCCAACGCGGAAAATTTTACCACCCAGTTCGGTCCCTTTTGAAAAGTAAGAACCAAGAGATCAATCGTTTACAGCTAGCTGTTAAGTTGCCTTGGGCAATTTTCTTTGAAAGCGTAGATCTCCTCTCTTAATCAACCCTCTTTGAAACATACGGTGTTTCTTTCTCCTATATGTTCAGTCACAGTAAAATTAAAAACGAAATGAAAGGTAAAAAAAAAGAGGAAAAAATGAAATAAATAGTATGTTAGAAGTTGAAAAATAATTATATTTTCTTCAAAGAAAATTTATTTTTCTGTCATTTTTAAAAATTAATATATATATATATATTTATATTTATATATATATATATATATTATATATATATATATATATATATATATATATATTTGGTATTGCGATTTCAACCAGAAAAAAGCATCTTGTATTCATTTTTGAATATGAGAGTAAGAAAACGCGCTCACTTTCCTGTTTTTAAAAAAGTAATGAGGTAAAAAAAAGAGCAAATGCTCTATCTCATTTTTAAACAATAACACAATAAATATTACATACAATGATTATATTTATGAAATAAAACCGATCTTTCTCTATTCAGTTATATTTTTTAATTTAAAATAGCATAAAAAAAAGGATTTCAATACTTTTAATTTATTTTAATTAAAATCATATAAAGATATTTTTATGTTAATGGAATATTTTTCGGAAAAAATTTTAATTTTCCTTCCTAATGTTCTCTTTTTCGAACTTCTTGTATTAAATAAAAATTCCTTTTCTACATAGGCATTTGTGATGGACATAACACACATTCAGTCAATATTTTTAATTTTTAATGGGGATATACTTCTTCAAATGCGCATGACAGTACTTCTATCCATTTTCTACTCAAGTTAAATTTCTTATCTTTCTGTTTCTTTTATTACAAGGAAAAATGTCACACATCGATAACTACATTTTCACACAATTCAGTCATTACAAATTCTATTGTGAGAAAAGTTCTCCTAATTAATCTTGTCTTTTAAAACAGTACACTTAAAACAATTTTGTTCAGTGAAGTTAACCGACAGTTCCACAATGTATTCATACCAAATTTTAAAAACAAATTTAACACTTGGAAATGTATCCCTGTATTAAATTTTTCAGTATACACAAATATTTACTGCTGTAGGGGAAGATATAGTATGAGATGTGGTGTGCGGTTTGTGAAAGAATGTTTTCGTACGTGTAGACTATTTTTAAAATTTAAATATCACTGAAGCTGATCATATAACTGCAAATGAGCCTTATTTAAATGTGTGCTGGTATCAAAGTAAAACACTTTATAATATTAAACAGCCTATGGATTTATACTCAATATCAAACTATTCGCAAAATGGCTTACAACTTCTATTCAAATTGTAAAGAAACTGAAATATAAATATATCTTACTGCAGTCAAAAATATTCATAATATGTAAGTATTCTGTTGCTCCACTTATTTCTGTACATTTTAAAAACTGTAGCTGAATGCAATTTTGTATATTTATAAACGAGGCATAACAGCTTACACAGTCGTAAAAATGTCCTTATCATTTTTAAATATACTACTATAAAACGTATATGGATTGTAAGATCAGTTGTAAAATCCTAAAAGCTTTTAGAGGAGCTAAAAACATGTAATTTTGGACTGATCAAATTTTTAATATAATACACACACACACACAAATATACATGTTATTAAGCAAATGCATTTGAAAAATCAAACTTCCTTCTGAAATAAACGTAATTGAAAGAAAAATGTTTAATTGCAAATGAGTGGAAATACATGTTTATCTAAGGGGTATCCCCAAAGCGAGGTAATCCTCAAACTTAAGACTCAAACTCAGAAGCACAACAATCCATGAGGGCCAGGAACTACTGTGCCCATCATAATACACGTGACCATTGGACGCTGAGGTGCATGAACAGATGTCCCGATTTGGTGGTCTGTCTGAAGAGAGACCTTCAGCGTTTAAGACCCGAAGCAAGCTTGGTACTCATTTATCGACCCAATGTAGCGGGGATGAAAGGCAGAGTCGACCTTGCGCAGCTCGTTAATAGAACCCCAGACCTGTGGTGTGGAAGCACTATACACTACCACTAGATCCTATTAGGTGAAAAATAAAATTTAATGTTAGAATCTTATATAAATCCATAATGAATGAGGGAGTCCAAACTTTTTTTTTCATGTAAACTGTTTAGACGAAAATGGTTAATTATGAACATTTCACAAGTTGCAGAAATTAAAATTAACCGTTATAGTTAACATAAATTTTTAAGGGTACAAAAGGTGTATTTCGGCTGCACGAATTAATTTTAAAAGGAATACGGTTACGAAAAAGTAGTACAAATCTATCTAAAGTAGGGTTGGTTACCTTAGATATTGTCAAACACAACAATGTATTGGAAGCCAATTCCACAATTCGTTGTTATAAAAATGTATGGAAAATTACAAGATTTATTTTTGCATTTGTAATTTATATATATATATAATTTTTCCTGGGAGCTTTAAAAGCTAGAGCGGCATCCATCAAAAAACCGCGGTTCTCTCTCTGTTTTTCCAGATCGCCCCTGACTAAGCCGGCTCTGCCATAGTAAGTGAAAATGCCGGATTTTGTTTGTCAATATCATTTTATAGCAGACTGCATTTTTCATGTATTTTAGATGGTCGTTTTATATTTTCTACATCAATATCTTAATGTCTGAATTTAAAATTACATAAAATTCTTGACATTCGCATCAATGACCATGATAATTTTTATTAGTATACGAATGTGTCATCAAACGATTACATGACTAATATTAACACACACACAGACACATTATTTTAACCATTTAATTGATATCAAGTATAACATAACGCACTCAAATTTTCTAAACTTTAAAATAAATATTTCGAAAACTACTTCAGATATACTAAATTTTTTTTATTCCTACGCTTTAGCTTCTCAGTTTTGCTTCTCTATGTAAGAATTTATTGTAATTGTATATTCATCAATTTTTTTAGTATATTTTTTGCTCTTAGCATGCAGTTTTCAACCGAATTGTAGGAAATCTTCGAAATATATTAAATGAATGATTGAATATTAACGTCGCACTGTTCAGCTACACGAGGGCTTTTGGCGACGGACCACGTAATTTTGAACCATGGTCAAGTGACGTGGACGACACCTGAGCTGGCACCCCCTCTCCTAACTACCCCACCACACCAACGGGAGGACGTTTTAGCTCTCGACAGATTTAACGTGCATCGCTGCCCTACACGGCGGGTCTTTAGTGGTACTGGGCTCGAACTCGTGACAAAGCAAGCCACGTTCCGATACCTATACCACTCGGCTACCGCGGCCGAAATATATTAAAAATACCAAAGAAGCTATATAATAAAATTTGAAATTTTTATTATACTCAAACAATTGCTAAAACTTATGGTAAATAATTTTTAACTGCGCGATGCATTTTTTTTTCGAAATTTCAAATGGAATTTCTAACATAAAATTTCTAGCTTTATAAGGTCGAGATTTCAAAGCATATCCAGATTCTTATTACTGATTCAGTCAGCCTTTAAAAAAGATAAATGTTGAGGTATTTTGTATAAATAGATATTTTTGAACAATATATAATTCGAATGTTTTTCAATAGCTCGAATTTAAAATTGATTTTTATGTTTATTTATATGCATATAAATGTCTACTGTAAATGTTTCCGTATACTTTTGATTACCATTTATTCAAACATTACAGTTATAAAAAAATGTGTGAAAATCTTCATTCATGTTGTCTTTGATGTAAACTGAAGTTCAAGCACTTAAAATTCAAATATAATTCAATGTATTTTAACAATATATAACCAGGCACTGTACTTAAACTTCCCTGAACACTTATGCTTTGAAATCTAAAAAAAAAAAAAAAAAACTAATAAATCTTAATTAGTTTTTTTTTTCGTTATTATTTTTATCAAAGTGTAAGAAAATGTTTCAAATGATTTGATGAATTTTAAATTTATTCATTTTTAGTGTTTGGAAAATTGAAAAGGTTCCAAATTTTAAAGAGTTTGATGTTTTATTAATTTTTTCGGTATCTTATAATAAAATAATCATGTTTCAAAAACTGAAAGCTTTGAATAAGAAAAATGAAGCGAAAGAGAATATACTTAAAAAAAGATATAATTTGTCTAACTATATAAAATAGCAGATTGCCCTGACACAACCCCAACTTGTTACAGTTTGAAATTAAAATGAAACCAAAAGGGAATTGTAACATATTTTACTTATGCGTTGGGACTTTTGGAAACTTTTAAAGTACAAGCTAGCAAAGAAACACTTGTGGGATTGTAAAGAAATTTCTCCCCGATTTTTTACGATTGGGGGGGGGGTCAAAACACGGGGTTCCCTGTGAGCCATAAAACTTCTGCTGTGTTGCTTCCTCCGTCTCTCATTATCTTTCAAGATGTTAAACCTTAAAATGTGGAAAGTATTTCAGAAAAGTGCGGCTAATCCGCTTTTGAAAACGTTACTTGAAGGCAGAAAAATCCGTGCAGTCCATTTTCGAAGCCTCTCTAGTAGGGCGGAAAAATCCGTTCTGTGCAGTTGTAGGGTTAATTAATAGTTTTCTAATTTATTGTAATATGGGAATATAAATGGAGTTTCTGCGTCGTGCGGTTTGTGAGAAAATAGATGTACATACGAACAAAATGACCGACATGCATGTGTTTTTGTTTGTTTTTTTATCTAAGAATTTTAATAGTGTAGATGAAGATCTTGGGGAAAATCAACTCCAGAGATGTTTATAGGGTTTGCTTATTTCAATGTGGTAACAAAATTTGATTTGAAAAATGTACATCGATTAGATAAATTATTATTATTATTATTATTTTTTACAAAAATTTTAGTAGAGAGTATTTTTTTAAAATAGCATGTTTCTGAACAAAAAATTAACGTGTTTTATCTATCTATCCTTTAAAATTTCTATTATTTAATACTGGATAAAACAAATAAAAACGTAATAAAAACAATGACTAAACACGTATTTAGTTTTCAAACGTTTGGATAACTACAAAGTTACCCTATGACTCATTATCTAAAAGCACAAACAAATCCTAATTATCGTTTTTATTCAGAGCAAAAAAGCCGATTATATTATTTTTTACACTCGTGTTTGAGCTTAGTATTAAATACTTCAAGATGAAAGATTTATAACTTTAGGTAAAAGAGGTAAGTAAATATGAAAGCTGGTAATTTTACAAAATAAAATAAAGTTTGGTTGTAGATTTTCTTCAATTTTTAATTTTATCCTTTTTTTTGTCGGCATAAGTAGAACGTATATTGATGGACTTAAATATGCTTAATTCTTCTTTCCTATTTCCCATTTTTCTTTTAAGGTTTGATTTTATTTGCTGCTTGTATGGCAAATCATTTTCATGAGTTTTCGTAAAAAAAAAAAAAAAAAAAAAAAGAATGAACTTTACCTAGAGATTAAACATATCAAATTATAAAATATGCGTCATGAAAAAATAATCCATCAGTTATTTTAGTAAAAAGGGTATCGTTAATTGAAATATTTTTTACAACAATCATGAATGTAATATAAGGTTTTGTTCACTTTTCATTCGTTTTCTCAGCGTTAAAAATATCTAAGAAAAATAAGAGACAGTTTTTAAACTAAAATGCTCTTGTAAAAACCATTTTACAGAATTATGCTTTAAAAGAACTTGAGAATAGGTTTTTCATAAATTATTAACTTTTTAGGCAATTTCTAACAACAATTTTGTAATAAGATGCGCTTGTTTTTTAAATCCATTTTATAATCTATGTTGGCCAAAATATTACAGTACAATTAAGCAAATTAACCTTATGCCTCAAATATGAATTAAAAGGTATGTACCCTTAAAACGTTTTCGGTCACTTTATAAAAGCATAATAGAATACCTATACTATATTGATAAAATAATTTTTAAAAATATCGTTAGTTCCGCCAAATAAATTAATTTTGTACTTTTAGCACCGGGAGGTCTGTTAAGTTGAAAATACTTGTAACATTAAAGGTAAACAAATTGTGCAACATTTACTCTCACAACCTTATTTTAGCACCATGTACAGAATATCTTAATGAAAATTTATTATTTTCTTTCTTTCCAGAATAAAACGCAATGGATAATTCATATTTTGAGTGCATTAAATTCTGTCTAGTATTTATTTTGTACATGTGTGTTCATATATGTTTCACAAAGTACAGGATTTTGCACAACAGGCCGAAAACAGTATTCCAAAGAGTGGCACAACGGATGTTAGACAGTGCATTCAAAGCACATCTGGAATGAAATAAGAAGTATTCAAATAATATAAAGCAAATACACATTTTGCATGCAACTATAAAAACTCACATTATACATGAAAAAACAAGTATATTATGTATAAAAATAAACTAAGATCAAGGATTTTTAAATTTATTTAAAAAATATAAGAATAACAATTATTTATGTATAAACAGATACATATATATATATATATATATATATATATATATATATATATATATATATATATATATATATATATATGTATATATTCATATATATATATATATTCATATATATAGCTACATAGATATTTGGTATGCATGTAGTGTATATGAAAATAAACAAATGATTAAAAATTCAGAACAAAATATCATTTTATTAGCGGTTACAGCTTGTAGGTTATATTCATATATACCTCTAGCTATACAAGATTCGGCGTGGATCAATTAGATCACTTATGATGGAAGATATATAGTCTTTGCATAGTTAATTCTCCTGTATCTATATATGTTCTATTATATTTACATGTGAAAAAAATAAAAATTTAATTATTCATGCAATATTTCAAATCGGCGTATAAACTACAATGTAATAAATGGATGCATGAAGTGAAACTTCGTGTATTTTCATGGAAATTCATACTTTTTTCGATCGGAAATTGTGTTTCCCGTTTATTTATATGCCCTTGTTCGTTAAATAAGTGAGTTTTAATAATACGCCAAATAATGATATAAATATTGTACGTCTAATACATCTTGTGATTTTTACCATAAGACTTTATAAATTAGTAAATAAAGTTTTCTCAGTTATCTACTATTTTAAATTTATAAGGCAAGTGAATTAAGTTTCCTCTATTTTTCTGTTCGCTTTGCTTTTAATTTGTAATTAAAAAAAAACATATTTTTTTTCAATTTTATTATTTTTCATTTCAGCTTTTTATTAAGGGATGATTGAAATATTACGAATTAAAAAGTAATATATATATATATATATATATATATATATATATAACTATAATTTAACTATAAGAAAATAATAAAAAAGAGTAGAATTTTCTTCGAAAAAAAGCAAACGTTGGATTTCTAAAGAACATGAAACATTTAATTGTACAATAAGTTACAACTCATGTTGAAACCAGAAAATATGTTAAAACTCCCATAGAAATTTAAATTAAACACTTCACAAAATGAAATTTTAAAAGTTAAAGAAATAAAATATTAAAAAGAATCCTTATTTCTTACGGATAAGTTTATCATTTTTTTTAGTCTTTAAATGTTTCTATCATATAAATCATTAGTATTTCATTCCGAAGCACTCTTAATATTTTAATACCCATCTTTTAAAATTTACGGAAAGCAAACATGCATTTTATATAAAATAAATATTTTGAAAAGGTATAACTTTTTATAGTAAATTTTCATTTGTAGCAAAAACCAAGTATTATTCATTCATCAATGTTTCATAAAAAACATGTTTACTGTAATAAGTGTCATAATAAAATGTCTGTAGAATGAAAATATATATATATATATTGAACTCATTCTGTAATTAACAGCTAGTTTTAAGACGAAGAATTTCATAACTGTACATATTGTCAGATATACAGTAAACGAAATACTTCAATACTAGTATTTTCAGATACAGTTTTTTAAATAGGAATTTTTTCCTTAGAGAATACAACATAATAAATGTATTTTGCAGCTAATTGAAAAACTTTAAAATCATATTGATAATAGCACTGACACTTTCAAATTTTTTTTTATATTTTTTTTTTCTGACGAAAAGAATAAAATTAAATATGTATTCTTATATTTGTTTTAATTGACATTATTAAATATATATGTTTTAAATATACATGTGTATTTTCAGCAGCATTTACATTAATATCTCTAATTTTGAGATGAATTTAAGTTCACCATGATCCTATTTAATTTTTATTAAAAATGTATCTCTTTCTAATTAAAAAAATATTATTTAAATATGACGGTCATTTTAAACGTAGTTCATCAGTTATTCAAAGGAAGTATGCAAATGTACTATATTAGAAATGTAGCAAGCTATAAAGGGGATTTGCGAGAGAGCTTTACTTGCCTCAGACTATGATTTTACAATCTTTCTATTAAAATGACATTACAAGGTCTTAGTTTTAGGCACATCTTGTTTTCTTGAAATGTAACTAACATAGCGTTTTAACTAAAAATACACTCTCTAACAACAAAAAAATGACCCACCAAGAAGGAGTTGCCCAATTGTAATGAAACTTTGTATGCAAAGGCATTTGTATCGGACACGCAAATGACTAAAATGTGATGTCAAATGAATGAAAATGGAGAGCTACAGCGCATCGTAACTGTGCACTCAGTATGTGGCTATAAGAAGCGATATTCAATCTGATGGTCAAAATGTCTGTTGCATTGCGATATAGCATACATTTCAACGTCCGAAAAAATGCCTCGTCGTAGAATTCGAGTTCATTACGAGCAGCTGTCACAGTTTGCAAGAGGTCGTATCATTGGATTGAAAGAGGTGGTTGGGCAAATTGGAGAACGACTCGCCATATTAATCGAAGCGATGTGGCCGTTAGATGATACTGACCAGAATGGGTGGGGGGCACTGGCATATTTGAGCATCATGGTGGTAGCGGCAGCCCTAGGAACACAGTAGATCGAGATGACAGAATTAGTGTAAGATAAGCTATCACAGTTGCTTCTTCTTCGGTATCAACCATCGGACATGCGACCCGCACATGAATGTCCACCATGATCATTAGGAAACGAGAGATAGAGGGAAATTGACGCTCGTACTGACCTCTATGATACCTGTCACTGACGTCTCTACACTATCGAGCCAGATTACAGTGGTACTAGGCTTGATCGGGTGGAGCCATGCTGACTGGGTACGTATAGTTTTAAGCGACGAATCTCGCTTCCAACTGTGTTGTGACGATTATCAAAGATGTGTCTCTAGACGCCCAGAGTAGGGTGCCGATTCTTCTTTCATTATTGCTCGCCACACAGGAGTTATTGTCAGGGGTGCCATTTCTTTTTACTGCTGGACTCTTTTGGTCGTAATTAGAGGCCCACTTACAGCACAGCGGTTCGATGACGACATTCTAAAAACTATTTCGTTACCGTTCCGTTTGCAGTACCCTGACCTTTATTTCAACAAGATTACTCAAGACCACATATGACACGCTTTGCTATGAACTATCTTACAGCTTGTCAAACACTTTCTTGGCCATCCAGATCTCTCTCCAATAGAGCATGTTTGGGATATGATAGGGAGATGACTGCATCAACCAGGGAATGTGGTTACTTGGCCTGGCAACGGGAGCAAATTAGGCAGGCAATACCACAGAGAACCATGGGAGGTTTTTATCGCTTTATATCACTTAGTGTAGCGGCTTGCATCCAGGATAGAGGTGGGTCATCACCTTATTGCAATCATTGCTTTCAAAGTATGAAATGAATCATTAACTTTTTCTGGGAATTTTAATCATTTTCTATTATGTACATAATCTTTTTACCCACCATTTTATGTCGCTATCGGACAACTTGTTCTTGGTGCGTCGTTATTTTGTTATATAGAGTATATCACGTTTTGAGTAGAAGAAATGAAATTTGTGGGAAACATAAGGTCCAGAGCTGATGGTCAATGCTTATGTGGGGGCGATACTCAATATATTTTAAATTGTGAGTACATGTACAAAGTATGAAGGAAGGTCAAAAATACTTGAAGATATAGAATACGAAGCATTTTATTTTACAAATGCACTGTGTACACAACTAAACTGTGGTTCATGCAAATGAAATCCAACAGATATACAAAAAAAAGATTTTTTATATAGTAACAGTTGCATCCGAGGTGAAAAACTTGTTTTTTTAAACTGATGATGAAAGGTTGACTCATTACGGTACTCCAAAACATAAGGAATCGTGGGATAGGCTTTGCAATGCTTCAACATGAAAGATGAAGCCAATTATTAAGAGATAACAGTTCATACTTTTTACTGAAAGGTGTGTTGATTGGAATTAATATGTCGGCCGTCTAAATGTATGACTACATATTTAAAGATTAAATACAAAAAAATAATAAAATTTATTCACTTACGGTTTTTTTGTTCCATAAAATAAATATAAAATGTTTTTTTTGCACCAATAGTTGCAAGCAAAATATCCAGTATATATGATATTTCTAGGTAGTTCCCTGAAACATTACAAGATCGACAATCTAAATGCCCTCTAATTTTACTTTTTATTTCATCATTGTCACCAATTGATGATTGTTAAACAATGATTTCCACTTATACCTAGACAAAGAAGTACAGATGTGTTATCTCTAGTGTTCTATGCAGCTCCATTATTGGACTTCATCTTTCTATCCGTCACACCGGAATTTTTTCCTCACTTTCAAACTCTAGTGTGAGGGCACCCCGTTTACACTGTACATGTGTGTGTTGCAGATTTATATTTCATAAACCAAGCTACAACTGGCACTTTTTCTTGAGGTGAAGCCAAACTAAAAAGGAATGCTTAAAAACAAAGTTTTTGCGGAGTTTATTTTGCATTTCATTAAACATAAATTTTAATCCTTTCTATATGGAACATTAAAAACCGTAAATAAAATTTTTTATTTGTTTATTTGTAGTTATATATAGAATTTTTAAAAGTGTTGTCATACTTTTCAAACATCAGTATTTCTCAAACTGTGGGGTGCATTCACGTTGGGGGCGTTATAACCTTACAAGGGGGGCGAACATATTAAAAATTCAGAAACAATAGATTTTTTAAACAAAAATTATTAATTTACTGAAAGTAAACTAACCTATAATAAAATATAAAATACAAATTTGCATGTATAAATGTATCACCACCACGCATTTTGTATTTTATAATTATTTAATAACACTAAGTTAAGAACAAGTTTAATAATTACCAGTTACCCCATGGTTTTATCATATATAAAATTTTTACAAAAATCAACACTTATCTTGATAATTTGTACTTTTTTTAATTAATCTCAAAAGTGCAGATTAAAAGTTACGGGATTCGTTCCTCAATGTCTCCGCCTTTCGCATAGGCCCGTGTATGTGATGCTTTTTGGGGGATAAAAGTAGAAAGCAAAAGGAATAAATAAACAAAGCCTCTGGAATAAGTAAATCCTACATAAACACTATCAATGTTCTTTTATTTTATTCCAAAGCCGCCGGAAAATTTTATGGATGGCAGTGATCAGAGAAGATCGTAGTTCGAATTAACA
Organism: Trichonephila clavipes; assembly: GCA_019973935.1. Taxonomy (NCBI): domain Eukaryota; kingdom Metazoa; phylum Arthropoda; class Arachnida; order Araneae; family Nephilidae; genus Trichonephila; species Trichonephila clavipes. Next base: position 1,547,711 of record BMAU01018891.1, read on the forward strand.
GGTCAAAGTGTATTGTAGTTTCAGCGTCAGTATGGAAGGGGGAGCGTGATGAAAATTATGATTGAATATTTGGTCGCAAATATTGAAAGTTTGAGATGCACTCTCCTACATTATTAGCTGCTAAAACTAAATGGAACCATCACTGAGAATTACTATCGAAAATAATTGATACTTTTGAGAAGAGCATTAGAACCTATTAAAAATGAACTACCATTTGTTTCAATCAAAGACCAGTAATCGAAAAAATGAAACATGATACTTCTTTCCTTCCTCTTTTGCAAACAATTCAAACATTTTCCTTGATTAGCTCTAGAGACCAGTGGTAATTCTCATACGGATTACATATGTCACAGAAAGATGGAAAAAATACTGACTAGTAAAAAGTTAAAAAAAAACAAACTTTTAAAATATAAAAGATCATTTATTTTCAATTCTTTGAAATGTTCTTATACCCTTAGATAAGAGAACCTCATGGTTTTTTTAAAGTAACAATTCAGAAATATTTTTTCTAATATCACTTAAAATCACAAGCTGTGTAATTTTTGTTTACTCCGTAAAATATTATAGAACTGAAATAAAAAAAAACTAGAGCATCCATATGTGTGCATTTTTCTCTTTTTTTGTTTATTTTTGAATTCTATTCAGGATACAAATTTATAGCAATAAAATTAATTTGCAAACTCACAAAATTTGAGCTGACGTTCAGAAAAATATAGAAACGTATAACAAAGCTTTGAGTATTTCTTTCTGTTAGAATTTAAACATGAAGATCAATTATATTTATATGTTTAGAAATCCCGATACAATCAGAAATATCTGAATATATCCAAAAGGATTAGTACACTTCGTTTGAAATACATAAAAAAAATAATATGTTTTTGAAATAACCTAATTTTACTTTTTTGTTTCCTATTGGAATTTAAAAAAGTAGTTTTAAATAAATTAAAATCATAGAGAGATAAAAGATTTTTCAGAACAAATTTCCCTTCCAAATGGAAGTTCTTTTTCTACCGAAATGAGAAAGAAAAATTCGATATTCATATGTCGTCTGTGATCTGGCATACCAAAAATAAACTATATTTTTAGAAACGAATAGTTCACCTTTTTTCTTAATAGCTTTAAATTACATACATTTTAAACCATGAAGCATGGATAAGTTCTAAATAGAAATAAGTGAAATAAAAAGAAAAACGTATTAAAGTATGCGAAATAAATATACATATCTAATCAATTCCTCATACTAAAAATTTTATTCAGAATGTTATATATTGGTTGCTTTAGAAGAATTATTACCTTTTTAATTATAATCTTTTTTTGATGATTTTTTTCTTTTTTTCCTGAAAAATGTTTGAAGAATGTTTCAAACATTGTTTCAGGGTTATAGATTTTTTGTATTTAAAAACACTCAAATAATAATTATTTTTTCAATAAATGTGTTTCAAAGATTCATTGTTTTATTAAACGCTTTTTCAGGTCATGATTACATCTTCTGAGTATTATTCAAATAAAGAAAATGTGTGTGTATTCAAATATTTTTCTCATTTCATTATTTAACTCTTATAATTAGCTCCTTATTGTTTCCACTACATGCAATATGAGGGGTAATGAGGCTTCGAATTCATAAATGCAAATTGCTACAAGATATGTGTTTTTTAATATATCATTTTTATCTACTAATCATTTTTACCCATTAATAATTTGAAAAAACACCTGACACCTGATAAACTCATTGCTGATTGAAAGAGTGTAAATTTAAATGCTTATCAATATTTTAACTATATAAGAAGAAATATCTGTTTTAATTGGTGTCATTGACGTACTCTTTTTCTTGAAGTAGCTCTAAGCAATTGTCTTGTATGCGTTTCTTTAATCAGTTAGAGAAAGTAATTAAAAATCAGTTCAGAGAAAGTCATTAAAAATGCTAAATAAAATTCCTTTACAACATAATTATTCAAAACTTTTTTGTATGAAATAGCAAAATTAAATTATACATTTAGTTCAGATCATTTAAATAATGAATTATCTTTTTTTATTCTGAAACAAGTTACTTAAAAGGAAAATAAATATCTTTTCTAAGTTATTATTTATTCAGAAACACTTTTCTATCAAGATAGATTTTTAATTTAATTGCTGGGTAATACAAATTATAGCTATTTTACTTTATTGATTGACATTTCTGAAAATAAATACAAGTATTTCAAAAATTTTGAAACGCATACAATTTATCTAGAGTAATGTCTCTGTGCTTTAATTTTCACACAAAAATTACTTCATTTTATATAATGAAATGCAAGTTTATCTACAATGAGAGAGTTTTTCATTTTCTTAGTTATAAAATTTGTTATGAGATAAAAATCAAAGATCCCAATTTATGAAAAAAGCAGTGTAAAATCTACGATTATATATATATATAAACATATATATGAATAAAGGTAGATATAAATGCGCAACTACGAAATGAAGTGTTGAACAGAGTAGAGTAAAATCTACGATTATATATATATATATATATATATATATATATATATATATATATAAAAGTGTTTAAAAAAACTATTTTTTCCCATCATTTTAATTTTGATGCAAAACTGCTTCATTTCTGAAAAAAAATTATTTAGAATGATTTAGATAACAAATTTTAAGGGGAACAATTAGTAGGATTTGAGTAAATAAATAATGTAAATCACAAACGTTACCGCCTTTCTTTATTTCAATTTCTCATGTGGTTTAAAAAGGACAAATGATACTTCTCACCGCAATGCTCTATAACATGATCATTAAGGATAATTCTTGAAATAAAATATTTTTTTTAGGTTTTTATTCTTTACGAACTTATTACACACAAAAAATAAAATAACAAATCGTTATTCTGCACAGTCAGAAGTTAAAAATAGAAATACCGCATCAGATTGCAGAAATAAGACATTTAGCGTGCTATCTTCCATTCGAAGGGGTTAGAAAACCATTACTTTTGTAAATGATCCTTTGGGATGGAAATGGCGAGAAAAAGAGCTTTCAGGTTCTTCCAGATTTAGATCATACCTAAATATCGATGCTCTTAACCTCGTCGAAGAAAGCATTGTGCTACATCATTTATTATCATTGCGACCATTTAGATATGATATTATGGAGAAAAAAATATTTCTGAATAGGACTTGAAAAATCGCATCTGTAAGGGTATTGCAATTTTTCAAAAATATATTTTGGCGAAATAAATTTATTACTTGGTATGTACTGTGGAACTGCGAAATCCTCCACATAATTCATTTTGCTTTCACTACAGTACTTCAGAAGGAAAACAAGTAATACATTTTTTAATTCCCTTAGGAATATCAAAACTACTTCCAGAAAATGTATGTGCAGTTGGACCTCTATTTAATGAAATCACTCAATCGCGGAAAATATATACTTATATGGAAAACACGTTATATTGTGATTCATCTTTCAATACTCTATTTATGCTTGGTTCAAGGAAAAGGTACACAATTTACGAATAAGCTCATAAATTGTATTTCCGACGGCTGTACACACACACACACACACACATATATATATATATATATATATATATATATATATATATATATATATATATATATGCATATAACATATACGGTGGAAATTGTTTAACACGATACTAAAATATTTATTTCATGTTAAAAGAGTGTGTAAAAAGTGCAAAAACCAAAAACACACCATGTATTCTAGAAAATAAAAATTATTAGTGTACATTTTATATTCAAATGGATGTGTTCCACTATTTCCGAAATTTGCTATATTTTTCTTTAGTTATAGTTCATAACGTAGAGTTAGCAATGTCAAAATAATTACGTGTTTCCATTGTCATCTTCAGTTTTTGATCAAGAGTTTCATCTGTATCTTAAGCGAAATAGAATTTTGCTTTCCTCTGAGCTATGTGGCATTGCCCTTTTAAAGAAATCTTCCAAAGTAGAATATAACTTGATCTAAACTCTCTGATTTTTGCTCACACTTACACGTACTCACCTACGAATACCAATGCCAACTAATGAGATGTGAAATATTTTTGAGCGGCTTTTGTGGACAAATAGATTTGGCTCGTGCTGCACGCTATTCCGAGGGTATTTCCAAGCCAAGTTATCCACTCTTTCGATGAAACTTGTATAAAACCACCTCTCTTTCATTACATGCCCTTAAATCTCACCTGCACGGATGTTATTTTCCATATATTTTTTTTGCATACCCTATAGAGAAATATTTTCATTTTAAGCGATTTTTTTTCATGTTAAATTAATATATATATATATATATATATATATATATATATATATCCTAATATATATATTATAAACGCGAAGGTTTGTGAGGATCTTTGGTCGTATTTCACGCAAAAGAAACTGAATGGATTTTAATGAAACTTTACAATAATATAGCTTATAAATCAGAATAAGCCATAGGCTATAACTTATAAAGATATTGTGTAAAGTCTCCAAAAAATATAGCTATAATTCTCAAGTAAGTATGAAACAATTCTGTCATCTACAAAAATCCCGCATCAACATATATCTATCTTTGATGTTTAAGCCATTATTGCCGAAATAACGAACCATAAATATAATAAAAATTGATAATTACATAATATAAGGCACGTTTGGTAGTAAAAAATTGATCCTTATATCAAAATAAATACTTCTAACGCTTCTGGGATTTAAAGTAGATAAACTTTGTCTTTTACACTACATCATTTGGAGAAATTTACAACTTTGTTTGTGGTTAGTAGTTAATTATAACGCTATAGTTTTAATTGAATAAACAAGTATTGCAATTTTTAAGTATAAAAATAATAACTGCCGTACTGTATTTTTTGGAAGTGTAGAAAACGCACCTACTAAGAATTATGCCGCGAAAGCGTAAGTCTAATCTTTCCCAAGGCTCTAATATAGCTCGAGCTAAGAAAGTAGCTTTATGTAACGAAATGTTTCCACAAGCCGAACTGTGAAGTCTTAAACAGGCGGGGCGTGAAGCAGCTCACAAAGCTGCTGAGACACCAGATGAGTCCCAAGCTCGGCGTCGACATACATTTGGGTATGCCATGTTTTCTCCAAGGCCAGCCCTACGTGGCTTGTTCACACGTTTCTAAAACGCAAAATCTGCATGTTTATGCTGAAAGAAAAAAATCATTTAATATAGTTTATAGGAGTATATTGCAATAGCTACCTATAATTTTTCAGTAACATCAATCATCATATGCATCCTGATGGTAGGCCAGATTTGTTCATGTTTTAGAAATCGCCCCTGAAACGGCTTGGCATTTTTATACGAGTCCCCCCCCCCTTGACCGGATGTGGTGAAATTCCTTTTGGTGGGGTGAGCCAAAAAAAGTTATCGCGTTAAAAAATTCAGTAAACGCATAAATTTTGAGGTGGTGTTGTTTATATAAAAGTATATATGTATGACCTCGCTTCACTTTAACACTGTTCAACCGATCACTATGAAAACTGGCATGTATATGTATTTTTTTATGGAGAAGAGTTTTGTGCTATGTTCTTCGTTGCAGCTCCCCACCAGGTGGTTCTATAGTATACTGACTTCTGCACAGGTTAATCAATTGCCAAGTTCTGAACTTGACTCTATCGCCACCATTTCGCTACGTTTCCATTGAATCACCATTCTAATTTAAGGATCGGCGTTGCTTGCAAATATTGCAATTTTAACAGAATAATAACATAAATTATTATTAACGTGTTACATTTCTAGTAATAAATTATTTACACTATATTTTAAGCGTTCATTACACACAATTTGTAAAAATGTGAAGGTCTCCTTGGACCTCACTTTGAGAACGAGAATAAATAGGATTCAGATAAGAACCAGTAGCCATTTTTATAAACAACTTTCTTTATTTGGTTATCTTATCCAAATAGAATCAAAGACTTATTAACAAATATATCTAACTAGTATTATGAGGTTTTAAAGGTAATAGTCTTTAAATTAACTTAATTAATGATCCAATTAATAAACAATTAAGTAACGATCACGCAGAGATTTCCACGATAAGAGATCCCAGAATTATATTCTATGTTCTTATTGAACATTTAATTTTAATTTCATTCGCAATAATAAGACTAATATTTACCACACTGCAATTCAGCTCAGCTCAGCTTTTATCTGAGATTAAATCATCCAACAAGAAATCTTCAATTTAACTTCACTATAACTTTCTACTTCAATCTCTATCTCCTACTGCTCGAACTTTACTATTTAGTTTGACTTAAATAATTTATCTGATCTGCATATAACAAGGAATCCTGTCCGCTTTTTGGAGTTGATTGGAAATATGTAGGGAATTAAATTTCCCTAAAAAGGACGACTCAGAAGGTTAGTGATAAAGTTCCATATAGATTTGTCACAACCCCTCGAAAAAGAAAACGGGATTTATTCGAAGGACTCATACGTCCTGAAAATAAATTACGTAATTCCTATCTTTGTCTTATAGTTCCGACGACTTTAACTTCGAACTGTATATAACTGAAACTCATTCCTTAACGAAAAAGGACAAAATTACGATTTATAATTAATTTCTAAACCTCATAATACTTCACAAGTTTCAATTAATCCCTGCACTCTATCCATTCGGCGACGGAGGCGTTGGAAAAACCATCCTAGGGTGGTAAAAAAACCAGCCCATAGAGTTTACTTAAACACTATACATAAAAATAAATTCATTCTTCTGTGGCACTGGAACATCAAGGACTTCAGGGTCAGCTACCCTGAAAGATTAATATCCATTTGAGTGGTAGGTAAAAGCAGACATGAATTTATACACTTGTTACATGAATTTCATATACAATAAATATCTGGTTCTATTGCCTTCCCATTCGAAAAACTTTATGCGCTAGTTAGTGTTAATGGTTAATCCTATCTAACTTCGCCGCGCTCCAAGTCTCCAGATTTGAAACAAAATATACACATATATATACATATCATACAATAATCATCATTTCACAATAAACAAAAAAGACAAACAACCAAATGAATTGTCGCATCTTAGCGAAGTCATACATCGAAGTAAACAAATGCAAAATTTACAGATGCTTTCTCCAAAATACAAAAAATTAACACAAAAGCTGTTTTTTTCTGGTATAGAAAAAAAACACACACAATGCAGTGTCCACTTTTGCCAGTCCTCTTAATTTTAGAGTCCGCCCGTGACTTGCTTCAATTGCAAAAATTCTTCACTTGTTCGTACCGCGAAGATAAAGAAACAATACAACCTGGTATTTGTCTGTTAAATCCTATGTACCGGATCTCCATCCAACGCTTCCATACTGAGGCTTCTTCTCCTTATTTTGCTGTGAGGGATAACGTTGATTTCGATGTTTCTCAGCTCCTCAGGAATTCCGTCGTTGGCCCTCAGTCGGCTTCGTAGATAGTATGGGCAAGGTCTCCTTGTAGTAGCTTGACTTGACCGGACTGGTTTCTCCGCTTGTTTGTTGCGTCCTCTCGTTGTCGCTCTGGTCTGGCGGGTTTGGTCATCACGTCCAATATCTTCCATTCGGGATCCGATTGTAGTCGAAGCAGTCCTTTTGCGATCAGGAAACCTTGATGGACCTGCAATGGACTCTACTCCTGGTGAAGAGGTATTAGGTCTCTTAAATTTGTAAGTCCTGGACGAGATCGAGGATGGGATCGACCTCTTGACTCTCTGCCTTTGCTCAGAGCGCGTCTTTTCTGGTCCTGGTGCTCAGACCCTTGTAATGATCTCTTCCTGCATATCTTGGATCGTTTTAAAACTTGGTCCTTCGATTCCTTATCACACATTTTTTCCTTTATTTCTGGGGATCTCCCGTGTGGTGTTACCCTGCCGTGATCTACACCCTCACTTTCCTGACTATAGGTTTTCCTATGCTCTTTAAACTGCCCTTGCATCGATTTATTCGACCCATGACTAACTTCTTGTTCATCATACAGAGTTTCTACCGGACTATCCGAACTAATCGTGTCTTTCTGTCGAGGTCGGTACACTCGAACCTGATCAATGTTAACTGTTACTCTTCTCCCGCTTTTCCAAACAATTAAATTATTGCCATTGAGTTCCAAAACTCTATAGGGACCTTCAAACTTAGGCATAAATTTTCCAACCTGTTTTCTACCCGCATCACTTAAGAAATGTGTTTGAATTAAAAACTAAATCGTTCACTTTGATGTGAACATTCCTCCTTCTGCGATTGTAATATTTTTTCCAAGACTTATGCTTTTTTCGCATATTTCGCTTTGCCTCATCGAATAATTTTTCGATGTTCTTACCAACATATTTCGTATCCTCTGTAACATTTATGAGCTTGCTAAACGGAGTTATGATTTTACTCCCAAAAAGAACTCAGCCGGAGTTTTATTTGTTGTCTCATTTACCGCCGTGCGTAATGCGAAAGCGAACTCGTGTAGAAATTGGTCCCAGTTTTCATGATTTTCTTCAACAAAAGAAGCTATCATTTGAACTAAATTTCTATTCACTCTCTCCGTTAGATTAGCCTGTGGTCGGTACGTTACCGTTTTCATATGTTTAATGTCCAACCTGTGACTGAGATGTTCAAACACGTCAGAAATAAATTGGGTGCCGTTATCATTGATCAAAGAATTCGGAGCTCCGTAACGCGCTATATAGTTATCAAAAAAGCATTAGATATTGCCTGGGCTGAAGCTTTACGAAGAGGAATCAGCTCACACCACTTAGTGAAGTGGTCAGATATAACTAATATGAATTTATATCTCTCGGGTCGGGATGCGGGGTATAGGGACCTAATAAGTCTAGCGTTACAATTTCATTTGGATATTTTGAAACTATAGGCATTAAACGACCAGCTGGTAGTGCGTTCTTATAATTAAATTTTTGACACCCGTCACAGGTTGAAACATATTCAAATATATATTTTCTCATAAATGGAAAAAAGCACGTGTCACGAAATTTTAAGATATGTCTTGCTCCATCCGAGATGCCCTGTCAGTGGCAGATCATGAAACTCTTTCATTATATCTTTTAAGAGAACCAGGAATATAAACTCTTAGTTCTCCCAGAGTAGAAAAATACTTCGCGTAAAAGAGGAGACCATTTATTAACTTGAAGTCCTCGGACCAACTCCCGCATACCGTCGCATTAACAGAACCGTCATCAGGGTTTTCTAAGTATCGATAAATATGTCCTAATTCGGGATCTTCCCTTTGTTCCTTAATGAATTGTTCATGTGAATTTATTGTGAGGGCTCTAAGAGCTGCGCACGAAATTTGTGACCCCTCAACACTGTCTACTGGATTTCTCGATAAAAGATCTGCGACCACGTTTTGAACACCAGGTCTGTGTTCCCATTCTATGTTAAACTCTGACAATTTCAATGCCCATCGGATCATCCTACTTGATAAATTCTTACCATTGGTTAACTTTGTTAACGCTGCGTGATATGTGATCACTTTCACAGGTAGGGGTCCAAAATAAGTTTTAAACTTATTTAGAGCCCATATTACCGCCAAACATTCTCTTTCGATAACCGTATAATTACGTTCTGCTTTATTAAGAGTTCGAGACGCGAAAGCAATAGGTTTTTGGTTTTGTTGAAGCACAGCACCAATTCCGATCCCACTAGCATCAGTGAATAAATTGAACTGTTCAGAAAAATTTGGTAATTGTAAAATTGGTGCCTCCGTTAGTGTGCGTTTGATCTGATCAAAAGAATCCTGTGCTTCTCCCAACCAGTTAAACTTCGTCCCCTTTTTTCTTTAATTGGTACAATGGTTCGCATATATCTGCGTATCGCGGAATAAATTTTTGGTACCAACCCGTCATCCCTAAAAATTTTGACACTTCTCGATTATTTTTGGGAGGTTTCATTTCCGTAATTGCCCTAGATTTCTTTTATTGTCAGTTTCGATTCCTTCTTTACTAATAATCAGGCCTAAATATTTGAGTTTGTCACGGGCGAAGTGACATTTTTCCTTATTTAACGTTAGCCCTGCGTCTCGCAATAAGGTAAAAGCCTGATTTAAATGATCTAGATGGTCTTTAAACGATGGAGATGTGATTATAACATCGTCCATATAGACCAACACGAAACGCCCAATAACAGGTTTGAGAATAATATCAATGGCTCGTTGGAAATTAGGTGCCGCCCCAGAATGACCAAAAGGTATGCGTAGGAACGCAAAAGTGCCATTGCGAGTGATAAACGCGGTTTTTTCTATGTCCCCTTGGACTAATCGCCAACTGAAAATAGCCACTTCTGAGATCTAGAGTGGACATAACGTTGGTGTGAGGAATATTGGTGAGTAAGTCATGAATCACCGGTAATGGATATCGAGGATATTTGGTAATTACATTTAACTTTCGATAATCGATCGCGAAACGATACGCCTCGGGAGAATCTGGAGGAAGGTCATTTTTCTTTCGTGTTAGAACGACTGGAGATGCATAAGGCGAATTAATAGGACAAATTGTACCATCCCGTAACATCTTATCTATGTGATAATCAATAATGCCTTGTTTGACCCGGTCGTACCTGTATGGTCTCCACACTACCGGTCCCTTGTCTCCAGTATCTATCTCATGATATAGAACATGCGTTAATCCCGGCTGAACGGAAAATAACCCTTTAAAATTATTAAATAAGGCTTTTAATTGCCTCTGTTGCTCGTCATCAAATTTTGATTCTGCTAGATCAATATCAACCGGTTTCTCTTCTTTCGGCAATTGTTTGATCAGATTGTCGGGAATGATCAAGGATTTCTGATCAAAATCCAATGTTAATCGTGACGCCTTCATAAAATCAAACCTAAATTACACTGATACTGCATGTTATCAAGTATATGGAATTCCCAGGGTTTCTGAAATTCCCTGATCCAAATTTGTAACTCTACCCGACCCAAATGACTGCACGGGGCTCCCTGTGCTGTCACGACTCTGTCTTTCGTCTTTTGACGAGGTCGGTATGAAAAATAGTTGCGGTATACCTCCTCCGAAATAAAAGATTTCTCCGCTCCTGTGTCCCATAGTGCTGTAATAAAGGTTTCATTTAAGGTATCCGAACACATTCAGAGTACTTTTTGACAAAATAACATATTTAAACATATAAAGGCTTTTTTAGGATTCAATACCAATAAATACTAATATTTAATCAACAATATTTAAAATAAATTGCCGGAATTTCATAAAAATCATAATTATATGTGAAATTTTAGCAATATTTTTGTAAAACTTCACAGCAATTAGAGAAAAAGTAAAATAAACTTATATTAGTAAAAAAGAATTACCAAAACAATCTAGAGGTATTTATCTAGAGAATGTACTAAAATTTTAATGTTTTATTAAAATTTGAAACTTTTACAGATGTGAGATTGAGTAAACGTTATAAGAAAAATAACGCTTTTATGAGACCATTATTTAAATAACATGCCCTAACTCAAATAATATTCATACTATAAGAAATATTTTAGTACATTCTCTAGAAAATAGCATAAATATCAGGTGCAAAAAGTTTTATAGAAATACATTTGTAATATTTTGTGTGATCAGACTCGCCATGATAGATTTCGAACAATTTAAATGCCCACTTCTGGTAGATCAAAGACCCACTTCCGGTTTTTCTAACTTAATAAAATTGATTGTAACTTGGCCTCTAAGAAGCATAGAATCAAAACAAAGTATGTTTTGTAAAGCCAAAATATAGATGTATTAAATAAAATAGAAAACAAAAATATCGGTCATGTCCGAATTTGGTCATTTTCAACGTGTTCGGATACCTTAATAGATTAGGGACATACGGTAATTCGACTGGGGTCATTCTTATATAGGATACTCTGATGTGCCGATGATCCCAAACTGGAGGATTTTCCGTACCTCGCGATCGATTACCCCCATATTCATATCGATCGCTTAAAAGTTTAAATTTCTACGTTCATTTTGACCTCGAAAAGAACTATTTCTCGACCCACTTTGTCGACCGCCCTGATTGTGGAATCGTTGTTCCGATTGTCCACCTTGGCGTCTACCCTCAAATCTGCGATTATTTGCGAAACCTTGGTTTTCGAATCGATTAAATTCTCTTTGTGGTCGGCTATTATTGGCGTATCTCTCATTATTTCCGTTTTCCCTCCAATTTTCTTGTCTATGCCGGGTATTAAAACGATTGCCTTCATGAGGGCCTGAACTTCTAAATCCCTCACTTGAACCTCTGATCTGTCTATGCATAAAACGTTCTTAGTATTTATCAACGATTTGTAGGATATTGGCAGTATTTCGTGGATGTCTAACTTCGACATAATCCAAATTTTGAGGTTCTAATCGACTAACAACGTGATCAATTAATTTTTCCTCCGACATTTCTAGCTTAAGGACCTTATGAATTTTCAATAATTCATAAATAAAGTCCAAAGGCTGCTGATCCCGCCTTTGCGATGAGGAATAAAATCGCGTTTCAAGTTTCGACCTGTTTCTGACCACGGGAAATTTTTCTGACAGTGCCTGTTTTAAGTGCGCGTAGTCTGTTGTCTTATCTTCAATAACCCTATAACCAAGAACTTCGAACCAGTCGAGTGCCCGTCCTTTGAGATGACCCTTCAAGTAAGCTCATGCTAGTTGTGCAGGTATCTCATAATAAGCGAGATTATGATCAATATTCTCCAAAAAATCATCTATGTTCTCAACCCCCGAAAAATATTGTTCCGGAATGATTCTAAAACTGGATCCGACTCTATTCTCGGGATTTATACGTCGGGCGCCATTGTGAAGGTCTCCTTGGACCTCACTTTGAGAACGAGAATAAATAGGATTCAGATAAGAACCATTAGCCATTTTTATAAACAACTTTCTTTATTTGGTTATCTTATCCAAATAGAATCAAATACTTATTAACAAATATATCTTACTAGTATTATGAGGTTTTAAAGGTAATATCCTTTAAATTAACTTAATTAATGATCCAATTATTTAACAATTAAATAACGATCACGCAGAGATTACCACGATAAGAGATCCCAGAATTATATTCTATGTTCTTATTGAACATTTAATTTTAATTTCATTCGCAATAATAAGACTAATATTTACCACACTGCAATTCAGCTCAGCTCAGCTTTTATCTGAGATTAAATCATCCAACAAGAAATCTTCAATTTAACTTCACTATGACTTTCTACTTCAATCTCTATCTCCTACTGCTCGAACTTTACTATTCCGTTTGACTTAAATACTTTATCTAATCTGCATAACAAGGAATCCTGTCCGCTTTTTGGAGTTGATTGGAAATAGGTAGGGAATTAAATTTCCCTAAAAGGACGACTCAGAAGGTTAGTGATAAATTTCCGTATAGATTTGTCACAACAATGTTTTACTTTTGCTGAGCTAAGACCAGCTTAGGAATGTGTCAAAAATCAACCCACAAGATAGTTAAGGTGCTTTATAAATTAAATATAAATCATTTTTATCAGCTATAAGATCTACAGACTTAAAATTTAAAAACATATGCTTTGTTTTGTTTAACATGCATTTCACGTAAAATTAACTCATTAAAAACTTATTTATCTTTCAATCTGTATTGTTTAGTTTTTCAATTCACCCGTGCGAAGAACGGGTATACCAGCTAGTGAAAATATATAGTTCTCTGTCGGTACCATCGTATGATTGTGAGTTAAACGATATTTCGTCTGGAGTACTTTAGCATCAAACGTATTTCACTGTATATGTATATATATATATATTTATATATACTTAATACAATTATGGAATTATATTGTACGCCTTAATTTGAAAAATGTAATATTTTTCCTCTTGAAATTTATATATTTATATTTACTTAACAAACTGCATTCTATAATAAGGTATGTCTTAATTTTTTTCTAAAGAGTCATATGTAAATTGCCATTGAAAATATCATAAATTTGCTTTTGCATTTTATGAAATGTCTTACAAGTATTTATACTTTAGTATATATATAAATATAACAATAATAATCAATATAAATAATCCCATCATCCTAATTTAGGAATATGTGTTGTATTTGAATGATGCTACTATGCTCAAGAACATTTTGAATATTCTTGTAGGGATACTTTATAATAAATATGTATTCACTTAATCAGCTTAATCGATAAAAAACATATTATATAATTTTATTTGTTTGTAAATATTTTCAATATAGAAGGATACAGTAATAAAAAACCGAAATATTAGGAAGGAAAATTTAATATTAAAGTCAAATATATATATATATATATATATATATATATATATATATATATATGTAAGGATGATTAAATTCCGTATCTAGCACTTGACTCATCTTTCTCTGTTCACATCTTCAAGTATCAAACTAATAAACCATTTATTTCTTCCGAACATATGGCCTAACAAATAAACATGTCTAATTCTAGATCGTTAAATTTAATAGTCAATATATGTCAGTATTAACTTTCAAATACTGTCTTCAAATCCTCGATACTTACCACATGTATTTTAAGTGTGATCCATTTTAACCAATAATCGTGGCGTGCTTTTTTACTCCCTGCTCTTAGCGTCAGAACAGATGCAGAAATGATTGAATAAAGATCGTCCCTTTTTCTAACTTTTAATCTGATTCTGTCTTCAAAATCATGACGTATATATATATATATATATATATATATATATATATATATATATATATATATATATATATATATATATATATGTATACTGTATATATGCACATATTTAAAATTTATCAAAATACTTTCTTCTATTAATCTTAATACATATTGAACCACGCATACCACCCAGAGTGATTAGAATGATTAATTAAGCTGGGAAGCTAAATTAATATATATATATTCTAACTCTGTACAAATTAAAGATGCACATTTATCAATCAAAACCGAAAAATACAGAGATAGTAAGAAAACCGTACATTGAAGGATATGTGAGTAACTGAAATTAAAGAAATATATTTTGTATACATATATACTTCAAAACAAATATGAAAAATTGAAAAATAAGGGCTTCTTTAGTTTTTTAAACACTGCCAATTTTAGTTTGCCTTTATATTTATATATGGTTTACTTAAAAGTGGGAATTAATCAATTTTGTGTTTCGCCATAGAATTCCCTCGTCTGCTTAAAATAGTAAAATCTTATTGAGATTCATGAACAGGATGTCTATAAATCGATTGCAAGATAAAAGTATTTTACTTAAAATTGCATTTGAAAATGCATTACCGATCCTGACAATAAACAAGTTATTGCCAGATTTTGAACCCAAGTACGAATTAAAAGCATACGAATATATTATTGGTGGAACTCTGTGACACAGAGAAACATGTATACAATTATTTGTACTAAAATGATTATATTGTAAGTGTATTAAGTTAAATACTACAACTATATTAGCGAAATCATATTAGAAATAATGGAATTTTTCTAAATTCATTACAAAATACAAATAACTGACCTAAAATTGCTTTCAAAAACGCATAGTAAATGCTGAATCTCTGTACAAATAAACATAGAAGTTTGGTTTAAAATATTTATGAAGACCTAAAAACCAAGAACATCAAATATGATAAACCATATTCTTTACCTATAAACTATAATAACTTAAATTAGTTTTAATTTGCATGAAAGTTTTAGACTCAATTCTAATTTATGACAAAAAGATCGATCAGATCTTTCAGATCAATCAATACGATCGAGGCGCACGGATTTCATCATGGCAATGGGCTAGAAGTACGTCTGGCGTTGGTCTTGAGCGCCATATAGATGACAGTGCGAATTATCTTTGCAAAATTCCTCAAATGGACGATAGAAGGCATCGTGAACTACATCCATAATTTAGGCATAGAAATGAAGGGCAGGGAAATATTCTCCTTCCCCGCACTCGTGATTCAGCTCACAAGACTTTCGGACACCCTCATTTAACGAGAACGTACTCCGCGTGTACTCGGAGAGTATTTGGGGGCATTGGACATCAAACCTAGGTCTTCCGATCTAGAATCCGATACTCTAACCACTAGGTTACCCACGGCCATGATTCTACTTCTAAATAGTGTATATGTAAAATTTTAATTTCTTTTGTGCCTTGTAATATAAAATTTGCCAATCAAATATATTTTTCAAATCACTCTAATAAGATGAAAACATGAGGTTTATCAATCTAAGCTTGTTGTTGGATATTAAAATAATTCGAAGGATTTTATAAATTTAAGTTAAAAAAAGTATTGCTTGTATGCTTTTAAAAATGTTGTTTTATCTACTATTACGATTATTCCAAATACAAAACATAGATTTTGTTAAAAATCGCCTTAAAAAAATTTGATAATGTTTATCCATATGGAATTCGTATTATGTTCCATAGAATATGTAATTAAAAATACTTATTGTGAAAATCAAAGAAAATGATAATAAAATGAAAATATTTTCAGATGTAAACGAACTGGAAGAAAAAGTATAAAGATGTTGGGATAAATATTTTGTTTTATTTTACTTTGAAACGGATTTTAATACCAAGCGTACTTCTTTATTTGTCTTAACAAAAATTAAATAACTGTATTTCATAAACACAGTGAATTGTATGAAACACTCAATAATTTACATAGTATCAATATTGTCCTACGTGATATAAAGGTTAATAATAATTCAAAATTTTATAAACTCAATATAAATTTTATGAAGTAATTGCTTCTGAAATCTAATTACATTTTTCCTTCTCAAAAATAAGCATTTTCATAGAGTTAGTTTCACCGGTGCGTTAAGTAAACATTTTTGTTTTAACAAAAGCCTTTAACTTTATAACATAATTTTATCAAATTACAATAATATTTTATTCTCTCAAAACGTATACGATTACACAGGTTTGATACATCATGAATTTACTTGATGCACATTTCCAATATATTGAAACAGGCACCATGTGTATTATTAACATATTATTTAAACATATTTTATGTTTAAAAATGCACATTTTATACTATTTACTTCTAACAAAAACAGCCCGATTAAAGTTATTAATAAAAAACGAAAATGTTTTGAGGTTAAACATAATTTTATATTTGGTTTACTTACGCTTATACTTACCATTATCTTAAAGAAAGTAAAGAAATTAAATTTTCCAATTAATTCTGAAGTTTCTTAAGAGTAGTGGGAATTTTCTGAAGAAATAAATTTTACAGTGTTTTTTTTTTACAAAATGAAGTTCTTTTTGAATCTTCCTCTCCAAAAAATAATATTCGTTTGCTTATAAGTCGTCACTTTCTGCAAAGAAATGTTTTCAAATAACCTGTCGTAGTGAAATAACACCGATAATGTTTAACGACCAGATGAAATTATTTTCCGGTAATTTGGAGATACTTGTTTCCAATTAACAGAGCATTTCAATCAACATTCTCAAATAGCGAGGCATAATTGCACTCATAATTGACTCAGTCAACGACTAGAATAAACTCAAAGGGAGATGAGTCGTTGGAGGAGGGAATAGCGACATGTATGAACATATTACTATCTATAACCATTTTTGCCACGTATTTCTACCATGATTAGGCAAGAGTTTCTCACCTCTGTTTGAGAAAATGTGATATTCAGCTGCTTCCATAAATAAATGAAAAAAGTAGGGACAAGATGAGAACTACAATTAAAAATTCTAGGAGATAAGGTGACCCCTTATATATATATTTATATATGTTTGATGTTATTTTATGCAATGGTTACTTTAAGCAGTGTCGAGTTTTCACATTATAAGAAATATTCATAATTTCTTAACATATTTGTTAAATATAAATGAAAATAAAGTAATTGCTCTAAAAACTGAATTTTGACCCTTTTGAATTTAACCCTTTTTATACAAAATATCTAAATTAAATAATAATATTTTGATTTAATTCAATACTGATATTAGGGTTTTATATCAATCTGAAACATTACTTTCTTTAAATAGAAAAAAACTTAATATTTATTGAAGTTCAAAAATGAAATCTTTATATGCCCCAAAGAAAAAAATGTCATGTATTTTGATTTCTTGGACGTTTCACGCAGTCGAAAAATTTTTAAGCTCTTAAAAATACAAAGAATTATAATAGAAAAATTAAGAAATATTGTTATGATCCTAATTATATGCAATTAAAAATAAAATAATTTTTTAATTATTCTCTGCAGTGTACAAAATCATTTTACACTTTGTAGATTAGTCCCCCCTCACTGAGACAGTTTTATTAAATTTTAAATCATTTCAGATTTGTTATGTTAAGGTCTTGAACATGAAATCAAAGCATTTCTATTTACTGAATATATTTCTCATCTTGGTATTCTGTTTAAAATAAAGTTTTACAGAATTATACGAAATGTATTAGAGTGAACAAATACATAGCCTAGAGTATGTCTTAATTTTTCGAAAAATAATATTCTGAATAAATTTAGTTAGATTTTAACATTGGGGAAATAAATCATGATTCATTTTATTGCACATAATTTTATTCTATCTAAACGGTGAAGCGAGACATAATACAATTCCAAAGATCATTCCTAACTTTGTAAGGCATTCCGAGTTGTTATTAATATTAATTAGAGAATTCCTTTCAAGACTTCTCTTCTAACTGAGATGAAAGGCATAGAACGAAGCTCTTGGTTTCGTTTAGATATTTTCGATTTATTGATATACGCAGTTTAGAGAATCAAATCGTGAATTGGATTAGTTAGATATGATTAATCAGAATGCATACAGAAATTAAAAGGACAAAGGCATTGAATATACAAATGAGTTAACGGCACAGTTATGTGATGCAGAAATAAGCTAAATATTTACTTATTCATTCTGATTTAATATTGTAGTAAACATTGTAGCTATGCACATTCATGTTTTTAATATGTATTATATTTATTTTTTGCTTTAGATAATAGGTAGGATTGAATTTTGAGTGTGCAATTTAGAAATTCATTTCACTGATTTTTTAAGTAATAACATTACAATAGGTGTCTAAAATTCCCAGTCATACTCATGCTATTTATCAAAATGTACTTATTTTAACCCAGACATCATATCGTTGAAGAGTAGTTTAAGTAATGAACTTCTTATAAAAAAATATTAAAAATTTCGTGAAAAATGCATTGGCGTGTCTGTTATATTGAAACGTTTTTTTTTTCTTTTCTGAAGAAGATTATATTATTATTATTAATTATATATTTCAGAATATTTATTTTTTTCTAACAAAATATATAAATAGTAACAAATGGAAAACAATTTTTGAGTGTCAAGCAATGATATAATACATGGAAAATCTAATCATCAATATATTGAAAGCTTAAAGTTGCATTTAGGCATAATCTAAGTTTTTAAGAAAGTTATTTTTACTGAATCAAAATATTTGAAAATTACTTACATGCATGAAGAGATTATTGTGATCGCGAACCATAAAGTAAACATACATTTTACTTAATCTTTAAATAAATTGCGGCACAGTTACCTTGAAGATATGTTATCTTTTAGTTGACTTGTTCTACTCTAATTTCCTAAATATACCACTCTATGTTGTTATAAACCAATTTACTTATCGCTCTTCTAGTATCTACTGACACTTTGTTGCATACTGTGATAGCAATTTCCCCCTACCCTTTTCAGCACTTTATATATGTTTAAATAGTTATTTTTCTTTGCGTACATAACAATTCCTACAAATGATAATGTTTCTCAAATGAAACATAATTTTAAACATACCCAAACACATCCCCCTAACTTGAAAAAAAATGCACGAGGAACTGCAACAAACATAATTTCAATTGTTTTTTAATCAACATAAAACATTAATAAAAAAAATGCTTCTGTACTTCTTTCAGAAAAGTACAGTTAGTAGACATATTAATTGTTGTTACTAATGCCATCTGATCTACAAAAACCAGATCAAGGCTAACAAAATAGATCATTACAAAGGGCTAATCGACACTTGTCATTATCCGTAGCTTTCAGGATCATACAGGTGATAGAATGATTTAGCTCGGTTTCTCCCCGAATTTTAAGAGAGAACACACTGGAGGTGGTCAGGGGTCTCCTACTTCTCTTCCCTTTCCACTAACCACAGAGAGCACTTACGATTCGCCAGCTACATAAAGTGCCCCCATGCATCGAAGTCACTATACATTTACAAACATCCATGACATCTCCAGGATTCAAACCCAGGCCAAACGTCACAGCAGTCAGCGTCACTAACCATAACACCGGAAGGACGACCGGCATATTAATAATACATGTTATTGTATAAACTTACGTTACTCTAGTATATTAATTCCTATAACGTGGATATTTATATCGATAATGTGTTTTACCTATGGATGCTCTCTACTGCGGTTTTCTAAATACATTTTTATTTCATAGAAACTATTTAAATATTTAATTTTTACGATTTTTGGTTCTTTCACAAATATTTATAACTTAGTGGTGTATTAAATTAAGGTTAAAGACACTTCTCGTGGATGTCTACTTAAATATATATATATATATATATATATATATATATATATTATATATTATACATATATATATATATATATATATATATATATATATATATATATATATATATATATATTCAGGAGCTATATTTACATATTTCTACCTTGGCAATTTATTCTTGATAGCCGTATATTAGATTTAAGTTTTTGAAAATGACTTAT
This sequence comes from Trichonephila clavipes, assembly GCA_019973935.1. Lineage (NCBI taxonomy): Eukaryota > Metazoa > Arthropoda > Arachnida > Araneae > Nephilidae > Trichonephila > Trichonephila clavipes. Next base: position 1,568,360 of record BMAU01018891.1, read on the forward strand.
AATACCTGCTATTAAAAGTAGCTCAAACTTAAAATAGTTTTCTAACAACTATATTATGTATAATACCTTGCATAAGACTTATATTTAAATTTTCAAATAACAATTTTTATACTCATATAAGCAATAATAATTTTCTGAAAAAATGTATCCAAAAAGAATATAAAGAAATATTACTGAAAAAAACTTTTACGGTACGGATTGCAACTTTCTTATATATTTTGTTAATATTTTTCTGCAAGTAGGATTACTTGGGAAATAAAACTAAATAGTTGATATGTGAAAGTTGTTTTATTTTCTTAAACATTTTATTTCAGGTATTCAGAGCTTGTAATAAAACTAATCAGCATCGTCATGCTTCACGATTTCGTCAATCTATCTTAAATTGTACAACTAGACATATTTTTAGAAGATATCAATCCCTTCTGAAAATATGTACATATTCATATGCTTAGCACAGTGCTTCTCAAATTTTCTATTTGAGACTCAATTCACAGTCATAAATTTCATTCTCTTCGCCCGCCATACAATTATTAGTGAATGTGATAATAGTGTATTTTGGCGCTAAAGCTATAATACGACTACAATTTTAAACCGTACATAATTGACATTATAAGTTTTAAATCTTGTGCACGTTATCCGACTACGTTCAGAACCGTGATTTTAAAAAAAATCGATTAAAATAATTATTTTCATGATATTTAGTGTCACTTAGATTAGAATACATGTATACAATTGTTTTAAGGACATTTTGACAAAAAAAATATTTAAATACAATATTTCGGCAAAAAATTAAATTAGAATAACTTTTTTTCAAAATGTTCTCCTTTCGTGAAAAATGCTTCTATTATAATAATATTTTGTCTGTATGTAGCTCAGACGACTGAACAGAGGCTCAAATATGATTTTTTAAAAGTTCACTTTATTTTCAGATTTTCAGACCATCGAAATAATTATCGGTGTTCCTTCTTAAAATTTCTCCTTTCTGTTATCGTAAGACATGGATAAACCCACTTCTAAGTCATATGTTTCAAAAATTCTAGTTGAGCCTCTGTGCAGAGGTCTCAACTATATACAGGAAAATATTATTATATAATAGATGTATTTTTCCCAAAAGGAGAATATTTTGAAGATTGGTCATTCTATGTTCCTCTTTTGTCAAAATATTGTAAATAATTTTTTATTGTAATAATATTCTTAGAACCATTTTGTATACATATTCTAATCTAATGATACTCATAACATAAATATTATCCATTTATACGCTTTTAAAAAATCACATTTAATACCTTAATAAATATGTTTAGTTGCTTCTAAGTAATCGAATAAAAGTGTAATCTGTATTTTTCATAAGTCAGAATATTTTTTTTGATTCATCTCAGTAAATCAGTAAATTTATATATATATATATATATATATATATATATATATATATATATATATATTTAAATATATAAAAACAATCACAATTATCAATTTAAAAATTGAAATATATGAATCCTAAAATACCAAAACACTTCAGAATATCAATGGCGAATATAAAAGATAATGTTCCATCATTTTCAAACAAAATTAAAAATTATAAAATAAAATAAAAATTTTATAAAATATCCAAGTGCAATCTCGGACTTAGGACCGATAAGTGGGATTAAACTAGTTTGATGGCGCCAACCTTCCCCCTATTGCAACTTGGTAAGTTAATTGAAAATTTTCAAATTTCATAAGAAAAAATTTTAAAAATTAAAAAGTTAAAATATATATATATATATATATATATATATATATATATATATATATATATATATTATATATATATATATATATATATATATATATATATATATATATATATATATATATATATATATATATAAATATAATCTTTTTCAACTTTTTGTTTTTTGGCGCCCCCATGTTGGGTTACCGCGCCTCTCTAGGAGGGTGTGCCCCCCAAATTTAAGAAACGCCAGCCTAGCATTAGCAATGGTTTCATGGTAAAATGATGCTAGATAAATGAATATAATCTTATTAGTAGTATGCATCGTATTCAATAACTTTCGTTTCGTAAAAGGTAAAAAAAGAACTAAATATTTAGGATTATTTATCAACAGTGAGATGAGATCATATTTAAATTCTTAGTACTACACACACCGCTTTGCTTTCAATAAATAAAAAAAAAGTGTTTAGTATAAGCTTATAAAATGTTCTCAAGCGAAATTGACGGATTCAAAAAATTGTTAAAAAAAAGTGTTTTAAATGATGTTTTATTTTTTAAAATGTGACTAATCTACTTACATAAATTTAGATGGATTATGTACTTTGAAAAGTCAAAATTATACTGTTTGTAGAATAGAGAACAAAATATTTCGTTACAGGTGTTTTTTCTTCTTTTTAGCGAGTTCACAATTTTTTGTCTAAAATGAACAATCATTTGTAAATGTCTGACCCAAAAGGATGGCCCCTGAACTTTATGACCTTAGTGGAGTCATACGCTGCAACTTATTTAGTTTTTGCAATTTGCCAACCGGATTATTATAAGCAATGTTTAATTGCACAGTTTAATTAGTCTTAGCTAAGGATAATTGTATTAGATTACTATTACTTTAAAAATACTAGAAATTCCTCAAAAATATAATACACAATTTATTTATATCGTCGTTTACTATGATATTTTTGATGAAATATTTTTTTATCATACTTAATTTCCAACTAGAAAACGGATCAAGAGGAAAAATTGTAAGAAATCTTCAAGTAAAAGAATGTTTCAAAACATAAGGTAATACGCCCAATCAAATCCAACGTTTATTCAGGAAGTAAAAAAAAAAATATGTACTATATATATATATATATATATATATATAGGAATGCTCTGATGTATATAACTTTTCTACATGGTCACAAAATGTATCTTAATGTATCTTAATATTTGTTCGAATGGTACTTCAGACGATCATTCACCATCGTAGAAATTAGTGTCAATATTTTGAAGCCACGAGATGATGGTTTGTTGAACCTGAGAATCAGTTCTGAAAATTTGACCTCCAAATTATTTCTTTAAAGTTCCTAAGAGAGGGAAATCACGTGTTGAAAGTTGATACATCGACACGCAAATATTGGCATTCCTTCTCATTTTTCATATCGCACATATGTTCTACATTTGTCGAATTCCATGCATCAAAATTATACCTATTCCTAACACTTGTATCGTATAATTTTACTAATTCATACGGATATATTACATTCACGTCAAATCCCGTGTTACTCTACTTTTTTAAAACCTCTACGTATGTCAGTTCAATGAATAACTTAGGTTTATCAATTATATTTACTTGAATTTAACACAATTGCATTGTAAATATATTATTTATTATGAAATATCACCGAATTGTCTCGTTTTAAAATGAAGTTTCTATAGTCTTCTCAATTCTTCTGTCATTCCTGAAACATTTATGATCTGGAGTTTAATTTTAAGCAAACGACACGCAAGAATGGCAATATTTATATTTTATTCTAAATTTCTTACCTAAAATGTGTAGTTAAACATCATATTAATGGCAAGAGATACATGAATAAATCAATGATTAACTTTCTAGTTAGAATAATGCTTAGAAAAGAGCATTTTTTAAAATATTATTTTTTAAATTTGTTCTCCAACTTTTAATAAAGATCACTGTTTTAAATCAGAAAGAATAACATCGACATATCACTATCTTGTTGCGAATAAGTAAGATATAGCTGTATATTCAAATTTTTTCTAAAATAGTGTATAGTACTCAATCCATAAGCAAGCAGAAAAGCATTATTTTGTAATATTTAATACTGATTTTGAGGCATAAAAATAATTTTCAATAAGGGTGGAATAATTTGTCATAAACTTATATGTCATGACCGTAAGAACAAAATAACTTTTACTTAAATGGCTATAATTGTTAATATATTTTCTATTTTATCAATCATTTAAGATATGTTTAAACTTCTAAAATCTTTTTTATGTCTTTCAAACAAATGATTATTATTTGTTGAAGAATTGTTTTCTTATAGCAGACACAAAAAAATCAATCATTATTTTTAATTTTCCCAAGTTAAAAATTAACTTTTTAAATGTGATTTTAAACCCACAAATTCATTAATCGCCTTTTCAAACAGCTTTATAAAAATGACAAGATTTATATTTGAGGTTTATAAAGGAAATATTGGATATCATCATTGATGTTTCATATGATCATAGATTTTATAAAGTTTTTACCCCTTTTGTTTATTTTAAAATCGAATCACCACAAAAACCAACATTTTATTTAGGTATGTGTTATATTTAGTGCTTATATATATATATATATATATATATATATATATATATATATATATATATATGATATAAGCACTAAATAAAATGTTTTTATATATATATATATATATATATATATTATATATATAATATATATATATAATTACACTTGAAACCAATGTTTGTGACCCAATTTTCAATCATAATTTTCCTCGCACCCTTTTTCGTATAATAACAATATATTAAAAGCAATAATAATATCTTATGAAGCTAAGATCACAATATGACTTTAATTATAAATATGTATATGATAACCCCATGGACAAGCCATCAGTAATTAGTAAACTTGTTCTTAATATAGTATTGATAAATTAATTATCAAATACATCGTACATAACTAGTTCATTTGTAAGTACCAGGTGGTTATATAAGTAAACTTTCCCTATAAAAAAGACTCATACAGCGCAAACGGGTGAACAGAATGCAATGAAATTTTTGTATATGGTCTATACACGAGATGCACTCATGGAATTTCTTTAAAAAAATAGATCCCAAACTGACACCAGAGGGAGCTATTTTGAGAAATAAGTGAAAACTAACTCAATGAAAGACAAAACTGATATACAGAAAATTTACCAACAATCCATAAAAAGAATCTTGAGTAATAAAATACAAAGCCGGGAAAAGTTGTCAGTTGTAGGAGAACTATTTCGAGATTCGCATGCTTGTGTAAAAGCGGAAGCCTTATGCAAAACAGGGTAGTTTTGCATAAATCATTGTTTTAAAACGTTTGTAGACGTTGTCATGTTTAATTCGATTTTTATTGCTGTGCTAATGACAATATCTTTAGTTTTATCGTGCTTTATTGGTAAAGCTGTTTTACAAAAACATGGGTCATGGTTAATTGATTAAAATAGACGAGAAAATAAGGAGATATACCTGTAAGAGAGACCGTAAACATGCAACACCAGCACTTGTTCGTGTCAAGACAGCTGTTGAAACACAGTCACATATATTAGAGTTTGGGGAAGTAGCGCGTGAGGGGTTTCTCGAAAGACATGCTATTTTTACAGCACCGTCCGAAAAATACTCAGATAGCATAATGCACTACTTCTCATACAGGGTCCGCCAAACCTAGGAGATGCTTGACAGGGACAAGCCTCAACGAGCTTTCTCAACAGAATGACTCTTCATCTGCCATGGCCTTGCGAATGGCCATGTGGAGCCACGAAGTTAATTTCTACCTCAATGGGACACTCAACACACAGAATTGCCTCATCTAGGCAAAGAAAAATCCAGCTGATTCCCACTGAATTCCCCTATAGTCTCCGAAGGTCACTGTCTGGAGTGTATTCATGGTGACATTAATCCTAGGATTATTACTCTTTGAGGAAATTGGTACAAACTAACAAAAATTAACACGTTTTGCTTAAAGAATCCTCTTCTTCCCAAGCATGTACATCTCGACATTTGTCTCCCACAAATGACGGCTATTTCGGGATTTACATTTTGTTACTCATCATTATTGTTCTGGATCATTAATATTGTTTCTGTGTTCTGTTTTGGTCGTTTATTGAGTTATATTTCGTTTTTATCTCGAAAAGGCTTCCTATAGTGGACATTTTGGAACACTTTATTTTTTTCAAAATTCAATGAGTACAACTTGTGTATAGCACATATGCAAAATTTCGTTCCATTCTGTCTACCCTTTGGGCTGTAGGAGGTCGTTCATAGGGAAAATTTAATTGTAACCACCTGGCATATTACATCAATGTAAATAGGACATAATATATTTGCTTTGCTTCTTTTCAATGAATTAATAAGCTATTTAAGTAATATTTTATTATTAATCTGCTCACATCCTCCATTTAGGGTTATTACTCCCCTGTCGGAGGGCGCGTCCCACAGTTTGAGAAGCTTATAACGTGTGCGTATTCCTTCTTTACGCATTAAATAAATTTTTAGAAAAAAAAAACTAATTAAAAGGAATATAATTTTAAACCACAAAGATGTTACATTTCTCTAGTTAACCTCTGATTAATATTCCTTAATCACGAGGAGATCCATCTCTTTATATATATATATATATATATATATATATATATATATATATATAACACAAATATTTAAATTTTAAACATGTAATTTTTCCTTTTTCTTTATGAACCTTTTATTTAAAGATCATGAATTACCTTAGAAAGCTTTAATTATATTTATATTCTAAAAGAAAAAAGTTGATTATATGTTTTGTTTCTTTTTCGTCATGTTTATGAGATGGTTATTAATTATCAGCCAAAAAATACGTTTAACAATCCAACACTTTGTTAGTAAATTAACGCATGAATAATTTTACCTCATAAGAATTTTTTTAATATAAACACAACCTTTTTAAATTAAATTTTAACTGTGTTAAGACTTGTTTTTCTTTAAGTATGAGAATATTAATAAATTTTCCCATGTGTTTGGATTTTGTTAAAGTTTTTCCCTTATTTCATTTCTGTATGTCTTATAGGTCACTAATCTTCTTAAAAATGATTTTGGTAAAAAGGAAATATATCTATCTGAATAAAGTTAAAAAAAAATATAAACTACACTTTTTTTTGCGCAGTGTACCTTCATATTTTATCCGGAAGAAAATTAATAAGAGTGCTTCTACACATTAAAATGTAATGAAAAAGTCAAGATATTTGCAAATGAGAAAATGTTCTCCAAAAACTTAAAATGAAAATAATTTTATTTTAGAACATCTAATGAATATAATAAAACTATTTAATTAATTATACGAACTGTATATACTGAAGCAAACATCCTTTACTTAAATTATTGCTCTATAATGTGGAAATCATCACTCTTATATTCACTTTCCTTACAATGTAAACAGTTTCTAATAAAAATTCATAAGAAAGACGATATGCCTAAATTTCAACAAAAAACATGCAAAACCAATATTTCAATATTTTCGGATCTATGGTTAACAATTAAAAGGAAATGAGCGATTGGAAATACTAGGAGGGTGAGCCAGAAAAAAGTTTCCCGTTTCGACTGTGTTCAAAGTTGTGTATAAAAGTCAAAAACGAGAATGATACATTAAAGCTAAGACATAACTTTGTTCACATTACCAAGTACATTGAGGCATTTGTCACACCGCTAGATAAGCTTCAAAAAATCTTGCAAGGTTTTGCAAAAGAAAGAAGCGTTTAGCAGCCTGTTTGATATCAGCGTAGCTTCCCCTAAGGGTCTTTCAAGATATTCTTCTTCAAAGCCGGGAACACATGGAAGTTACTTGGTTAAAAAAAAAGGACTGTATGGCGGATGGTTTAGACGCTCCCAACCAAGAGTTGCAATATGATTTTGCATTGCCGTCGCCAGATCTGTTTTGCAACAACAGAATGCCAGATCTGAGAACCCCAGACCAATTTTTCCGAATCCATCTACTTGATGTAATTGGCACTTAAGTGGAAAAATAAAGTTATATTTTATGTTAAATGTTTCATTCTATATTTTGACTTACATGCACAACTCTGACGACAGTCGACAGGGAAAAGTTATTTTCCGACTCACCGTCGTATATTTAAGTATACTACACAAAATGCAACATTCTATATTTAATGTGCAGGTATCGAAATAATATAGATAAAGTTACATTTCATATTGAGTATATATTAAAATAAACAATATGATAAAAAATTCATATTTTAAAATTTAGGGACATTTATCAAATAAATTATATTTGTTAAGCAATGAAAACGGTATCATTTTAAGTTTAAAGGAAATAAAACTATTTTGTATTGGAGTCGGAATGAGAGAAATTTTGGATTTCACAAGAATTTATGCAGTATACATCTATAACATAAATAATATGCATCAAACAGCTGTTATTCAAATGGAACGAAATTACAATTTCACATACCTCATAATATATTATTTAAATCATTAACTTTTCACTATCGATAACTACACGACACGAACTTCAGCACATTTTTATGGTATTCTATGATTTTAGAATACTTCAACCGAAGATGATTTCTTTTGTATCTATAAAAACTTAGAAAATGCAGTTTAGTATTTTTATTGTTTAAATACTCGTGTATCTTGGATCAAATAAGGATGCAATAGACAATAAACCACACCAGTCAAGAGAAAATGCAGTTTAGTATTTTTATTGTTTAAATACTTGTGTATTTTGGATCAAATAAGGATGCGATAGACAATAAAGCGATATATTTTGCTTCAGCATAGTGTTATGCACGATGTAACAAGACAACTAGAAAACTTTTGATTCCAGATATAAACGTAGCGAGTAAAAATAACATTCTCAATTATTCTATCGATTTATAAATATCATCAATTTTATATCTAAATTTTTGTTCATGTTTTATTAGATATTTCTTGGAGAAAATCTGCATTGATGAATCTCTAATACTTGGTTAATAGATATTTAGGAGGTCGTTCACACTTTATTAAATCGATTTTGATCATTAGTTTTTTTCAATAAATACCATAAATTTGCAGCAAATTGCTTCTAAAATCCATGATTATTGACTACAGTTCTAGCTCGAATTTTTCTTGAAAGTAAACTTTTCTTATTACTGCCATGCAAATTTTACTCCATTCTCTTGAACCGTTTTCCAAAGTTTGTTCAGTGTTTTTGGAGGCCGTTTTCCTAAGGCTCATTTTACTAAATCGAAAGCACGAAAGTCCATTGTATAAGCACAGAGTAATTGTTTGCGTATTTCATTAAATGAGATACACTTTATTCCTGTTTCTATTTCATTTTTTGCCAAATAAGCGGTGGTTGACTTAGACATGAAACAATAGGCTTTATCCATATGAAACTTAACTTGATTAAAGTCTTTTCCATATAAAGCAGGAATGCTTTCTTTAAAAAATGGTTCTAAAATGTTCTGCTGACCGTACAGTCAATTAATTTTGGCTTTTTTTAGGAGATTTTTATTTTCATTTGCCGTTGTCATAAAATCCTGCAACTATCCCTTTGGGGAATTTTCTGCAAAATGATGAATCCATTTTTTTTGTACGGTTATTCCCCTTAATTGAAAAATAGAAAATTGATATTATTTTCCTTATAGCTACTTATCGAGAATTAACACAAATTTCAATTTTTTTAGTATTTAGGCGTTGTTTATGTCAATATTTTCTACAATTTTCTTTTCTTTCAACAATATATTTTAAAAAAAACAGACGAATTTTAGATTCAAACTGAATTTTTAACTATAAATTTTAAATAATGATTTTAATTGTAGTACCGAAACATTCCTTACCTTGAAGCAACGGATCTTTGAGTCAGCGGATTTTCTTTTAGGACCAGACTTTACTTTTTTATTTATGTCTGCTTTCGAACAGTTTTAAGGACAAGTTTCGCGTTCATGTTTTTCTTTTTTCAGCTAGACGTTCTTCCCGTTCAAATATAATGTATTACAAAATACCTTTTATTGAAATGCAATAGCTGAATTTTTTAAACCAATTTATTGTTTTCGGATACAAATATTTCTCTTCGGGTGCCTATAGTTACGTAATTTTCTAGCTATATATCTAGTTTAGGAGCCAATTTCAAAATAGAAGCTTCAACTTAACATTCTAATCAAAAGAAAATATTAGGAGATGATTATTATAAGTTTTCGAAAGTTTTATCTCGAAATCCAAAAGAGAATATGAATTACAAAATTTTTCCCATAAAGTGTGGAAAACCTACAGAGTACATAATCAAGAATAAAATAAAGTAAAATTTTGTTAGTTATACTTTGTTCATAAATATATATAAATAGAAATACATTTATAGATTAAGAAAATATATCTACAATCATTGTCATCCATTAAAAAAATCAATGGGTTTTTAGTCTTCTACTCAGATTTCTGCAATTACAACCAGCTCTTTTTTTACACGATTTGATATAACACTATTCACCAATATACTTTTTTGCTCAAATTTTTTGATGTGTTATGAATTCATTCCCCCATTTTTTTTTAATTCTAATTTTGACACTTCAATCAAAAGATGGTCGATTTATCCCTGCACATGAGTAAAGGACTTGGTCTATATAGCTAGTTTACTTTGTATTCTGGAGTAACGGTAAAACTCGAATTTTATAACAATTTCTTTTCTTTCTACTTCAAAAGAACACGTTTCTTTCTTCAGTTAATTATGTGTTTTGTTTAAGTGCTCTCAGTTTGTAGTGTTACAATAAATAATTTCAATAAAATTCTAAAAGTTGATTTTCAAATTAGAGGATTTTGTATTTTTTTTTGTAATATGATGATTTAATTTTCAGTGTAATTTTTAATAATGACTATTTGTTTAGTATTAAAAAGTAATATTGTATGTGTGTGTGTGTGTGTGTAGTACACGTTTTTTCAGCGGGGCTCAGATCCAAATACTCAATTACTGTTTTGACAACCTTATATCATTCTCGTTGGTTCGGCTATTCAATCAGGGTGTTATATATAGCAGCATTTAAATGTACTACATGAAGCAAATGTTTACATATATTTTAGACTCAGCAAACAATAGAATGTTTACTGTTGCGGAAATAAGTTGAAACTTTAAGATTATAAATTGCATTACACGTGTTTTTCTTTGCCTTCAAAAAGTTGTGCCAATTGACCTTAAATGCTTGTTGGAAAAAAAATTACCAGTATGCGTCAGAAGGGGAAGTTCCATAGTACAAAAATCAGCTGTGTAATCTGAAATTAGAACTTAATCAAATGCAATTGGTGGCAAAAATTTTAACATACAAACGGCTGAAATCGATGGATATGCTGCCAAAAAAAACATTTGAATAAGTTCGATTTCAGTTCGATGACAGTTTATGATAATAAGGAAATCGGTAATGACGAAGTTTGCCTGTTAACAGCTGATTTAATTCGTGAGGGATTGAAATTTGCTATAGCTAGATTTTTGCCGCTAATAACAGATTTTGTAGCAAACAAAAAAAACGAATAGAGGCCGTGAATAACGAGCGAAATTTTTCATTTGAATCAAAAACAACAGATGACGTAAGCTTACTGACACATCTGCTGAGATATCAGTTTTCACCCAGTTCGTAATAAACGGGAGCCCTTCTTATCAAATAGCAATGAATACTTGTTAGTTAATAGTTTTATTCCCAATTTCAATTTAAATTTTTATATGTAGTATGTGCTTATATAGGCTGAAGTTTTACTGAAGACTAATTATTTTTTTTTATTTATTTATTAATTCCTTTTTTGAAATAAGAATGGTTTTCTTTTATATATAAATTTGTTACATGGGTTTTATTATTACTCTTTTTGAACGACTTTTGGAGGAAATAGTTCATTGATCTTACACAATTTTTTATAGCTGTAAAATATGTACCAAATTTACCATACGCGTTGCATGTATTTCCTTACACTATTTTTTCCAGGGTGTTTTTTATTCTATTGAAAATGTGTTTTCTTTTTAACATTTCTTAAAATATTATTAGATTATCAAATACATTATTTGTGTTAGTGAATGTTCTCTTAAACGGTTCACTTAGTTTAAAACGCCTATTTATTTTTTTGTTGAATTAATAGAATCATTTACTTTTATTTTAAGTGAAGCTCCAAAACCCATTTTAAGATTTTAATAGTATATTTCAGTGTATCTAAAGCTTACATTTTTAAAACGGGAAAATATATTTGTGATGAATGATGATACGTCCTACACCTTCTCCGTAACACTTTCACTCAATTCTGCTTGCCAGGCTTCATCTATCACTAAAGACATTCCTGGAGTTATTTTTAAGTGTTTCTAAAAGTATATTATCCATGGATTCAGTGCAACAATATCTAAGACCCTTCAATGCACTTAAAAATGTTGGAAAATGACAAGATATTTTTAGAAAATCTATTTTCTTGCCAAAATATGTACAATCGGAAAACCTACGAAAAAATTATTTCGAAACTGTATTTCTTTCGGTGGAAGTTTTATTCAGTATTCTAAATAGTTCCAATAATATCTTTAAAAGTATTTATTTGAAATCAATATACGATATATATATATATCGTATATTGATTTCAATTTATATATATATATATATATATATGATTTCAATATATATATATATATATATATATATATATATATATATATATATATATATATATATATATATATATATATATATATATATATATATATATATATATATAAATATAAGCTGCAGTAACGTCTTACACACACAGCAATACTACATTGTATTTGATATCAAAATTTATTAAATCGTTTTATGTATTCAATCAAAGAGTTAAAGTTTTAAACAACATGTATAATATTTTTTAAGCTATGAGAAATCAGCATGCCCATAAAATATGATTTTTTAGAGCTAATATAGCATATGAAAGCAACTGATTTTACCACAATCATTGTTAGTTCTCCCGTAAACATATAGTAACCAACAGCAAATAACCTTTCTTGATAAGTTTTTAAGTAAACAATATCGAAATGTAAGTAATTTTTTGTTTGGAGGTCTGATGATAACACATATATGTAATTTTTATATTATGTGTAAAATGTATTGATCCATCAGTCAAATTAATTTGTTGAGGGATAAGAATATGTGCAGTGTGCCCGCTAAAGTCTGTTGTCACATTTTAAGTTTTTAAATAGTCTTAAAATTAAGTTCTAGGTATAGTAAAGTTTCCATGTGTTACGCAAAAAATTTACTTATAGTACCACCTTGCGTATTAATTTGGAGTTAGTATTGTTACCTCAAAAACAGTACATGTTACATGGAAAAAATCATTTATAAAGTTGTTCAGCACCACTGATTTAGTAAATGAAGACACCTATATTTAAGTAATGTTAAAAACAGAAGGTGTAAAATGCATATTTATTTGGTTCGTTACTCCCAAAATTGAAACGTGACAGAATGCGGATGATAAAATGAAATGCATTTCGACTATTTTGAATAAATTATAGGGATTGTTCTCTACTTGACTTCTATTCATGCATATATTCTACACCTGACATCTATTCATTATTCTACACACCTGGAATCTATCCATTCTATTCTTCGTTACATATATTCATGCACTAAATGCAGGTCATGATTAGAGACGCTATGGTAGGTGAAACTTTAACATGAACTCTATGGAGATCTCCATCCAACATCATCCGGTAGAGATGAGGTATGTTGTGTCGTTAACACTGCGCACAATAATGTTAACATCCATTTCTGGGCACTGAATTAACCTAGATGCGTTGAAGAAGACCAATGGTTGATACCCGTGTGGTGCGGTATATTCAAAAACAAACTGATTGGTCCGTATTTTACGAGGGCACATTAACGGAATCCCGATACATGCCATTATTGAACGACATTCTATCCGATTTTCTAAATAATATGCCGTTGAATTAACTCTGGAATGTATGGTTCCATCATGACGATACCCTGCCACACAAGGGGTCACGTGTCCTACAGTACATTCAAGACACATTCCAGCAGCAAGCCATTGGGTATGATGGTTGCATTAAATGTTCTGCACGACCACCTATCCTGAAAACCTCAGACTGTTTTCTATGAGAATACATCAAACGAAGAGCCTATGTAGTCACTGTTTCAACTCTGCAGGGATTTTGAAACGCTATTACAAATGCCTGTACCAACATATCACATGTCATGTTGAAGAAATAACTAGGGGAAATAAAAACCAGTGTATGGATGTATATGGCTGCTAAAAGTCGCCATTTTGAGTATGACATGTATATGAGCCTAAATTCCGGAAAGTGCAGTTTTGTTCAACGTGATCAAACACATTTGTGATTTGTAACTTTCATTTGTATCATTTTTGTGCACAACATGTTTTTGTAATAAATTGATGATGCTGAACAACATTGTAATTGACTTTTTTCTTTCATCTCGCACTGTTCTTGAGATAAGAAAGCTACCTTCAGATTTATCCACCATGTAACAGTGTATGTTTTTTTTTTTTTTTTTTTTTTTTTTTGTTGCACATTCAATTTTACTACAATAACAAGACCCCACTTTTATGACTACAGCTCTGGTTGTTCATTAATTACTGGGGTGACAACGGCTTTTAGCGGGCTCACTGTATACGATGGAAATATTTAATAGCAATTATGCATTGATATCTAGTGTAAACTTAAGAAAACAAAAAAGAAATAAAACTTGCACTAAACATTAAAAATGAATTTTGTTACTGTAGATACAAAAGTGTGGCTTATACTTTCAGATATTCAAAAATATATTTATAATTATCACCTATATTAAAGTCTTACTGAAATATGTATTATAAACTTAAGTCACTCACTTATTTTATAACTTTAATACTCATATTTATATATCTCTCTATATCTTCGTAGTTTGGCTATTCAATATCGAAACTGACCCCCTGCCAAGCTAAAGACTTAACTCTTTTCAAAAGCAGTACATCTCGTTTCTAGAACAAATCCATATATTAGTAGTCTTCATTCATGTTAGGTTTTTTATTTCCTTTTTTTGTCGCCATAAAAAAATAAGTGTAGCAACGAATAGCTGTGAAATTTCGCATGAAAACGGAAATATCTTTACTGGAACTGAAAGTTTATGGAAAAAAGTATATGGCACCTCAGCTTTTCATCCCTACTGTAGTGGGTCGATAAATGAGTACCAAGCTTGATTCGAGACTTAAACACTGGGCTCTCGCTTTAGACTGAACACATGATCAGGACATATGTTCATGCACCTCAGCACTCAATGGCCCCGTATATTAGGATGGGCTCACTTGGTCCTGGCCCTCATGGGCTGTTACGCCACTTAATTTGAGTGCAAGTGTATGACAATGAATGCCTAGCATGTGTACATGTTTTTGAGGGGTTTAAACGTTTTCAAGATGGCCGAAAAGATGTTTAACATTGTGTACGCTCGATACATACGTTCATGACAAAATTGGATGCTAATACAGAAAAAAAAATTAGTAGTTTGGTTAGATATTCCCCTCAATTAAGTACTTACGGGATTGCTGAGACTGCAGAAATTACAAAATAATATGTACGGCAAATTTTCCATTGAATTGTGAAATGCAAGGGGGCATGGGTTTTTAATCCTAACAATCAACCCTCTCATTCAACATTGTCTATACTGGAGGTTTAGAGATAAGTACAACATACCACTGTCATACCGCCTGCCTTATACTGTGGTCTTGCACTATGAAACTTCTATATGTTTCCTAAGGTGAAACTTGCATTCAAAGAGGCAGCATTTGAGTCCGTTAAGTCTGTGAAAGAGAAACCATCACACGCCCAGAAAGACATGACAGAAGAAGACTTCCGCCATTGTTTCGAGCTTTAAAATAATAGAAGATGGGATGCATATATTGAAGAATATAATATACAAATATGTCTGAAATCAAAATGAAATGTTTACAGCATCAATCTCTCGTTATTTAATAGCCACACCTTGTATATATATATATATATATATATATATATATATATATATATATATATATATATATATATATATGTGATTCATTCTCTACTTCATCCACTCACTTATCACGAGATCCTCAGGACTATTAGACTTAAAAACTTGACGAGTTAGCAAAAATCGACTCTAAAAGGAGTTATGAGGGCGGGAAAGATAATTATACTTTCAATTAGAAATATAAGTCACGTACTTTCGAAATCAAGAACAGACAGTTGAAGAATGTGTTTTACTACAATCTAAAATGTAATGCTAGAAATTAGACATGCCTAAATGACTTTTTAAAACACTAAATAATCATACAACCTCATTAAATGTCCGGTTACATGGTTGGGTTTCGGCTCATCGATTATATTTTTATTTTTAACTAACTCTACTAATGCACTTATGCGTAAATATGATGAATCGAACTTTAAATATTTTGTATGAAGGATCAAATTATATAAGATAAATTAGTTTCTTATAAAAATAAATTGTCTTTTTTTTTCTAAAAAAGTGCATCATGCACTATATAAATTACTGGGTTGACTACATTAATTAAAATTTGTGAATTATATACCAACAACAGCTTGAACCAATGCAAATTAACAATTACATTTACAAAGGGGATAAAACTATAACATTGCTCAGTTTTCTTCATAGAACTGCTTTCACAATCGAATAATTCCCCTGGCATTATACTCTATACAAATTAAGTTGCATAATAAGGAATCTCCCACCAAAGTGAGCCGTTCAAACACAACAAATTGCTCGCATCTCATGTTCTTCGCTTAGCAATGCAATTTTTTATGAAGTGTTATTATCTGAACTGAATCATACATAATTCTTTTATGACTTGTTGCAGCGACTTTTTTTTATGCGACTGAAACTACAAAGTCGCGGATGCTTGCTATTTAGCCTGTGCGTGTGAACTGATACATATTCCAACCATTTGGTTGGGTCATTCTAATTTGGATTTATATCAGTTTTACCTTATCTCTACGTAAATCATCCATGTTTCATTTCCATGAACAAGAATATAAATTGTCGCTCAACTGATATAGTTGTTAGCGACGCTGACTACGGTGCCATAGGAACTGGGTTCGAAGACATGGATGTTTGTAAATGTATAGTGCCTTTGTGGCATGAGAGTACCTTAAATAGCCGTTGAACCGCAAGTCCTATCGTGTGGTTGGTGGAAAGGGTAGAGAGATGGAAGGCCCCTGCCAACCCCCAGGTGTCTTCCATCAAAATTGGAGTGGGAACGAGCCAAATTGCACTGTCACCTGTATGGTGCTCAAAGCTACGCCTAATGGCTGGCGTCACTTAGCCCTTTGCCATGATGAATTTCATGGGTCTCGATCTTGCATTTACCGATCAGGTGGTATCAGTAGCAACAGAATATAAATCAATGCATATTTTAAACAAAACGTTATTTGTCTAATATTCTGTTCTGAAAGCTATAGTTAATTTTTAGTTAAAAATTTTGAAATTTTTATTATTTTCTCTTCATAGAAATGATTCTCAAGTTTCGTTTTTGCATAAATCAATGTTCAAATCTGTATTCAAAGCAAATCGAATTAATAACGGAATTATAATCTAATCTAAAATTGTAATCACCGCTTATATTTTAGATTTATCAATGGTTTTTCAAATAGTAACATTGGACATTCAGATTTATTAATAATTTTTTATCGATCAATAATTACGAGTAGAAAAATGTTCGTTCTCTTAACAAAAAGTAAATTTTACTTGAAGGAATAAAGAAAACTAGATTTTTAATGTGTTCTTTCACATTTTAATATGTTTAATTGCCACGTAAAATAAGAATATTTTTCTTTTAAATTTATATTTTGCATGTTATTTGATAATAACCAGAAAGAGATAATTCGCCAAAAGTACTTATTTTTTAAATTCTGTTACTGGTTAAGAGCATCTTTAGTTTATCTTCGAAATAAAAAACAAAATACAATTAAAATTAATTACCGTTTTATTATTCTGCCTTCATGAATTATATCATACCTGTGAAATAATTATTAAAAAAATTCGCTTGATACTAATTAATAGAAAAAGTTAAGGGTTTTTTTTATAATCTTCTTTGAATTGTTTCATTTAGTATTATTACTATTATTATTTTCTTTGTGGAGGAGTGTATTTTTCCGCTTTCTTCTTTTCCAATGGCTTTTTATTAATATCAGTTCTGATAATTAAAGAAATGTTAAAAAACTGTTAATTGCTTTGAGGCATTTAAAGCTGCTAGTATTGGTAGATTCTAGATACCAGGCTAATATCATTCGATGGAATATTTTATGATACTTGTATTTTCAGAAAAAATAAAGATATTATATATATTTATATATATATATATACACGTTTCAAAATATATCAACACAATCTAAATATAACTTGGATTTATAAACAAGCAGTATTGATTTATAGTTTTCATTATGTATCCTTTATTTAATTTTAAATTACTTTTAATGTTTACTGTTATCTAAATTTATCAACTTCAAGATATTCAAAATTCCAGTTCCTTCAAAAAAGTTCAAAATTTTATGTGCTTTGAAAGAAGTGAAATGTTCTCCAGATATTTATAACAATTAATGAAATAAGATTATAAATGTAAAACATCTGGGATCCGTATTTGTATTATTAACCTAAATAATTCCAGATTTTTTAAATTTTCAAAATTATTATAAGTAAACAAATATTTAGAATGATATTTGACTAATTCAGATTCAGAATTAGTTGTTAATCGGCTTTTTTGTTGTGTCTTTGATTTATGCGAGTACGGAATAAAAAATAGAACATCAAAATATTTTGATAATTTTATTCTAGGATAATATATGCACAGCTTATACTTTCGAAGTATTCTTTCATCGTAATTTTTTAATGGAATTGAATTTCAAAGTACATATACGAAATAAAACTGCATATTTTTCTCTTATTTTTAAAAATGCTAATACAAATTAAGAAAAGACACGCATAGACCTATGATGTACGTCTCCTTCAAAGTGTTCCAAAAAAGAACTACCATGTCAACTAAAAACTAACAAGCTAAATACCTTCATTATTACTTGTTCGTAACTTTATGTAAATATTATTGACCGTTATGAATTAACGTAATTTAAAAGCTAAAAATTACGGTTTGTGGCATTTTTTCTTCTTATCAATTAGGTGTTGTACTTATGTGGCACTTGGTATTTTGTGGGAAAATAGGTCAAGTCTCCTTAGTGGAATTGTAATGCAATGTTATATTTATATATTTAATCACTTACAATTATCAGAACTTAATATTATTGTACGCCAACCCATACATTTTAAGAGCCAGTTAAGACTAACATTACATAAAATATACACGTAACACTTAGTTATCGGTAAGTAGAACTCTTATTTTGCTACAACGTCTTCATAAATATGAATCAGATAACTATAGACCCATCCACACGCAAAACCCCAAGAAAAATACTCAGAAGCAGTGATAAAGAAACTCAGAAGATGTCTATACAGATAAATGCTGCATTACTCCGAGATTTGTCGTGTAGTTAATGGAATTCCATGATGTCTCCTGCGTTTGATCGACATGTTTGTTTGTTATGACCATACCCAAGTATCTATTGGTCTTGTAGCAATTAGTTCTGCATCTGATTTTGCCATTAGGTTACAGTCAGATGCGTAAGAAAAGTCTTAAATTACATCATAAATATGGTCTATGATGTGTAGAAAGAAATTCATGACTGAAAGTAGGAAAATAAGAAAAATAATTTGAAGATCTTTTTAGAAATATATAAATATTGGTTATCTATATCAGGCTTTCTAAAGAATAATATGTTACGAATAATTATTATTAAAAAGAAACAAGTTTGAAAATAGTAAACGTTTCTTATTTAAAAATGTACGATGAGAATTTATTTATATTTCCAGATCTTAAAAACAACTATATTTAAATAATTAATGAAATATAATAATTGACGATATGGAAAAATTTAACGCCTTCCATTTTAGAGTTTTTTACCTCACAACTTTGAAACAGTTTCTTAAGTTTTCAATGAATTAATTTTTGAAATAATTTAGAAAAGTATTTTAACACTCTTGTGTGTTACAGATTTAAAGTTACTTTTTTAAAGTTTAATTCATCTAAATTTTAATTTTCCAATCTATGTATAATACATTTAATTCTTAAAATAATTGATAGATGATTGATTCAGATTTAATGAACTCAGTTAAATGTGAGTGAATTTTTAAAATGATATGATATGATATATATATATATATATATATATATATATATATATATATATATATACAATAACACTACTTGTCCCATTGTTCTTCAAAAACGTCCATTAATAATTTAAATATGTGATATTAGAAATTAAAACTTTGGCTCACTACAATACTCATTAATTACTGAATGTAGCACTTATAATTGAGTAATTATAATTTAATTTTTTTTTAAATTCGAAATACGTAAGATACTTCTCTACGTTTGTATAATCATCGGATTTCTCACGAAAAAAAAGAAATACTATTTATTTTTTAGGAAAATTAAATTAATGTGATGTGTTTTTCTCGAGTAAATTCAAGGGTCCTGAGAGGCCTTAAAATTTGTATTTATATCTTGTCTAATACTAATAGACGACGCAGAACAAATAAGAAAGCTTTTACAGTATATGGACATTTTAAAAGTGAACTTTTTCTTATCATATATACTATGCCTTCTTTATGTGATGTGTCTGATAAAGTTTTTTTTTACAATTATTTTTCTTTTGCTTTCTATTTCCGCCACATTGTTGTGAATGTAAGGATAAGTAGAGACGTGTCCCCCCTCTATGTAGACTATTTATTAAAACCTCGTTCTTTTCTTTAAAAAAATACATTAGCTCGATAGGTCATTCATATATACACCTTAATTACAGCGGATATTAATTATTAGTGCAGTTTTTTGGGATATTTTAGCGTGAGAGTTCGTTTTACTGACTATATCTAACGGTACTCGGAAACAACCTAGTAAAGCGTGATATTGACAGCTAACAAAACATACATTGTTCCTCATAAATTACTTTATAACAAAAAAAAAAAATTAAACACTTATTTCAAACATTAAGAACCTAAAATTGGTATTTCAAAACATGTATGATAAATAAAGAGCCTTTATTTTCTCTGAAGAATTTTTATAACAATACAGAGTCAAAAAGTTGGTCTCTGTAATTCGTTTTATCTGTTACAAAGTTTCTTTCTTCTTGCAAGTGACACACACTGACGAGCTCATTATCGGAAGATGCTAAAAACAAATTGCATCATTTCTGTTTTCTGCTTCATGCCGATATCATGTATTAGAGACATCAACAACGTTTAAAGTGAGTCATAAGCCATGGTTTATTTTCTATCACTCCACTAAGGACATGTATCAAATACCACAGAGTGGAAACTCTGATATATATATATATTTCTAGTGTCAAAAAATCAGAAATAATAAATAACTATAAACATTTTAATAAATATTGCTTAAATCAGAAATACCCAATTCATTTTAATAATAGTTATATGTGTGTGTGAATAAAGCTATTCAATATTGTAATGATTAAAAATTCTTAGACTAATTATAGAGTTTAATACTATAAATTCACACATTTCATAGTTATAGTTATCTCCATATTCTATTATTAGTTAAAATTAATTATGATTATTTAACTCATATATACTCTAGTGTCTCTAAAGTTTTGGTTTTCCGTAACTATTTTATTAATTTTTGTTTTCCATTATTTTTATACTTTTGTTAAGTGCTACATTTCAGCCATTCGCATGCTTTGAATCTGCATTAGGGTCCAGATTCTGGCAGTATCTTATTTATTGCACTCAGATTTAGCGCGGGGTCTGCATTTTCATGCGCAATTTTTAGGTAAAATACCTCTTTTTTGTAATGGATTTTGATATTCATATCCATTACTTTCAATAGGTTTTTGCTCAGTCTTATTTACATAAAGGGGGAAGGTTGGCTAGCGAAAAAACATGTTCAACCCCACTTTTATGAAATTTATGTATTAGCTGTCCTAAGTCAGCAATGTTTATAATACTGCATCGTCCATTTTATAATTATTAATCTAGTGTTCTTCATTGTATGTTCTTTTTACTGTCTCTGTGTTTTTTTCGAATGCGATTGATGAATGTTTATCTCTTGTCTGTAGAGAATTAGACTATATATATATATATATATATATATATATATATATATATGTATATTAAATTGGATACATTAAATATTTAATACTGTAAATATGACTCAAATAATTCACATTTTGTTTTTTTCCAGAGAAAATATACTTAAATATTAATTAATAGCTAAATATTTCTACAAAGCCTCAAAACTTAATAAAAAATGTTTTGTGTGAACTATATAATATTATTAAAATAAAACTTATAACCCAATCAAATAAATATTTCAAACTTAAGATTATTCCTAGTTAATTATTTTAACAGTAAACAAACTGAGAGTTCCTCAGTGGTATTTTAATTTCTTGACAATACCCACACTCATTAATATTATCTGTATAAATTGATAATGGGAATTCTGTATTCATTACTTGATATTTTTAAAGACAAAACTGAAAAATTCAGGGGCCTAAAACTGATAAATATTTATTTTAACACATGATAAAGCGTAATTGATTGTAAAAATATAGATTTTTGTGTTACACAACAAAGTGTTCTATATAACTGAAAATCCTATAATATATATATATATATATATATATATATATATATATATATATATAAATATTATATTTACCTCTGATCTATAATACCAAAATTAGTCATATTTTTTTCCATTGGTAGATACAAAATAAAATATCTCACATTCAAAAGGAAATTATAATCATATGAAAATACAACAAATAAAATAATTCAATTTACTTTTGTGTTTTTCAAACGTTCGAAAGACATTTTAAGTTGTTCATCCGAGGTTTTAAAATACGAATACTCACATTCTTAATGTAAAATTTATCCCAAATTACCCTAATCATTAATAACATATTAAGTCAACACCAATATATAATATTTAACTCTTATTTCAAATGAATAGGTGTTAAATGTGAGTTTATAACACATGCACACATATCTTAACTTTTTTTAGAAAGGACGTTTCAAAGTTATTTTGTAAATCTTACTTAAAGAATTACAGATTAAAATGAAATGAAGAATTGTGCCTTATTTTTGATACAGAATACGTAAAATTTTAAGTTCGATCAATGTTTTACTTATAAACTTTATAATATTATTTCTATATAATATTATTTCAACTTCTCTTATATAAAATATCAAAAAAGGAATATATTGCAGCCTCTCAAATAATCCGTTATATCTAGTTTAAAAACATAAAGAAAAATAAAGGTATTTTTGTTATAAACTATATAATTAAATAAATAGTTTAAATTTACACTCAGGATAATAAATAAAAAGAAAATGTAAAGTAAAAGTAAATAAAAGTAAATGAGACTTACCATAAAGAAAATTGAATTGACAAGCAATTGATATTGATAACTTAATTTATATGAATATTTTTAACTGTTTATTATTATTTATTAAATTCAACACTCATGTTCAAGAGTTAAGGTTGATGCCTGCTCTATCAAATAAAGATTCAGAAACAAAGAAACGTAATTTATTCATAAAGCCCCTGTATTAAAGAATGTAATAATGCAAACACATTGTGTGTGTGTGTGAGTGATATTCCTAAAATTTGCGATTTTTGTTTCCTGGAGCAATCATATATATATATATATATATATATATATATATATATATATAAGATACCTTTAAAGTGTGAAAACCTTTATTTCATAGAATAACTATGTATTTCATTGAATAAGTAAACAAGTTAGTTAAAGTACATAATATTATTGAATTCTACGCATTAAATAGGTATTCTATAGAATAACGAATACTTGATCGTTAAAATATTAAATACGGCCTATGGTTCGAGTTTAAAAGCAGGTTATGAAAAATTCTCGGAGAAATTGAAATGTGGAAGATAAAATAGATTATTTTCAATATATAGTTCAGCTATTATATCAAGAATAATGTTTTATGTTTTTAAAAAATGAACTCGTTGCGAAGAGTCGGTGTTTCAGCCAGTATACGTTTGATGTATCAGTACTGAAGAAGGTATTTTATAAATATATATATATATATATATATATATATATATATAAAATTATGCGTACACAAAGCCCATAAGGAAATCTATGAAATCAGGCAGGTACGGATGACCAAGATTGTCTAGGATTCGAGATATGAGGTAAATAGCCCTGTAGAGGGCGAATACACCTGGAAGGTCACTACCTTCCAGGTGTATTCTACACCAGGATATCACCCCATACCATCAAAAAAGGGGCACCATAGTATTAATATGGGGAAACGATATTTTAGTACTAAAGCTCTCCCTAGTCCTACTAAATGAAGGATGAGTGGCGAGATGTATTCTTCTCAACATGTGTAACCTGTGGCTCAAATCTCAGAACCGAGACTAAAATACAAGCCGATATATTGTCAATTTAAAAAAAAGTTAAAAAATTTTAAATTGTTTAAAACGATTAAATAAAATAGAAAGTTTGGCCCTATGCGCAATATAATTAGTGGAAGTTTACAGAGAATGGAGAGGGGTCAAATGAGCTAGGTCCAAATGGACTGGTAAAATCGGGTTGTCGAGCTATTGGTAAAAAAGCCTGCCCAAGAAGAGGGATACACACAGGGGGTCAAATGGCACCAAATGGACTGGTAAAATCGGGGGTTGCCCAAGAGATCTGAACATTAATTTAGTCGATCCCTCAAATATCAACCTCATACTATGAAAAAACTGGCTCCTTAGGATTAACATGGGGAAATGATATTTTAGTGTGTAAGCCCTCCCTGCCCCAATCAGGTTATCAATAGTGAATAAATTATTTGGGGGTAGGTTAAATGTTACACATCAAAATAACTTTGACATTGTTTATTTTTTCAATTTAACGCAGTGCTAATTAAATTATCAATGTTTGCGACACAATTTTTAATCATAGTTTTTACGGCACTTCCTCTGAGTACAATAAAAATGTAATGAATGCAATAATACTTTGACACTAAAGCTACAATACGAATTTAATTATAATATGTACAAACTATAAAGTTTAAATAGTAACTTTTGTATATAATTTTGTATTTTACAAGCCCATGGGTTCCCTAGTAATTATTAAACTTGTCCTTAGCTTAGTACTCATTAATTAATGATTAAACACATTGTTTAGTATTGATACAGTTATAAGTACCGTAAAACCCGGCGTAAAACCCGCAGCTATAACTTCAAGCTGGTTGTTTTAATATTTAGGTATATTTGCCGCAACCCCTTTTGTTAAAAGCAACTGAAGATGTACATGAACAATGCTTTTATGTGTTGAAGTTACTTTTTCAAGGAATTATATATCTCAGGCTTTTGAAAAAAATAGTACATTTCTAGAACTAAAACTCTTTAAGTTCATTAGGTATGACGTTTCTTTGAACTAAAAATTGTTTCAATAGATGTAGATAAGTTTAATTTTATGGGTGCTTAATCTTTACTTTAGAGTTTTAAATATATAATTTTTACATCCATCGTATAACGCGCACCCGTAACCTTCGATCTTACACAGTCCTGTCATATTTATGTTACCACTGTAAAAAGCCAGAATAACCATCTTTCGCAGAGAAAAATAGTCATATAGGATCCTCAAGGTATTCACTAGGATGTTGAGCCATGCCGACTCTATTGCTGCACTAGATTACGCGCGTGAGGATCCATGACGCGAACAACCCGATCGAGAGGTTTCCAAAGATTATTGATTGGGCTTAAGTCAGGTGAGTTTTCTGGACACGGAAGAACGATAAACTGATCCTGGTGCTCTTTGAACCACGCACGTACGCTGTCAGTTGTATGACACTCCGCAATGTCCCGCTGGTAGATGCCACCATCCTGAGGAAAAACAATGCGCATAAAGGGGTAGACATGATCTGAAAGGACAAATGCGTACTTTTATTGATCCATCGTGCTTTCCACAATGATGAATAAACACAGAAAATTTAAGGAAAACATTCCCCAGGCCATAATGCTCTCGCCTCCAGCCTGAACCTTGCCAGCAATTGTTGCAGGGTGTTTGCTTTTAGACGTTTCATGCCGTATTTGCCACCAACCATCCGTCCGATGGAGTATAAAGCGTGATTAATCAGAAAACTCTACCTGTCGCCTCTCATTGGATGGCCAGTTGCGGTACCTGTATGAAAATTCCAGTCTTCGTTGCTGATAAACAGCAGTCAGCATAGGTGCATGAACCAGGCACCTGCTTCGGAGAACCAGACGCAACAACGATAACTGAACAGTAGTTTGGAAGACACTGTTGGTAGCCCCTTGGTTCATCTGGGTGGTATGTTGCTTAACGGTAGCACGTCTATTCTCCCGAACTCACCTCTGCAGCCATCAGTCACCTCTATCACCTATGGCCCGTGGTACACCACATTTGCCACGTCACTGATTTTGGACGGTCCCATTTTGTCATGCATGGTATACTTTAATCACGGTGACACACGAACAGACCACAAACTTAGCCGTTTCGGAAATGCTTCCAACCTTTACCCGAAAGCCAAAATTTATGCCGTTTTGGACTACTGATAACTCTTTACATGTTTGCATTACGCCAACGATTGTAGTGTTTTCCGAAGCCCTCACACACTCTTTATATACGCTCAATAGCACTGCGATGCCAGCCTCCTTCTGTGATTGGTTATTTAACGTCAAAGTCGAAAGTACGTGGTGGTCACATTAATATGACTCGACTGTGTATTTTTTTGTGTTCTAAGTGCGCTTCATACGCTTCTTTTTAGGGTGTATTATATAATTCTAAATGTGTATTTATTATTATCTCAGAAAATTTTTTGTTTTGATTCATTTCAGTAAATTAATAATCTGTTGTTAAATCTTTCATTTTTGACTTTTCAACATGCTCGCGCCCCACTGGAAGGATTTTCATACCCCCTAGGAGGGCACGTCCAAACGTTTGAGAAACGCTGATTTAACGGTTTATCATTAGTTATTTCATAGAATAACTAGGTATTTCATGAATAAACTAGGTAAAGTATGAAATATTTTATCTATTATATACTTTAACTGACTTGTCTAGTTATTTCATGAAATACCTGTGAATTAATTTCTATGAAATATATATAACGGAATTATACTTTTATATATATATATATATATATATATATATATATATATATAAATATATATATATATATATATATATATATATATATATATATATATATATATATATATATATATATATATATATATATATATATATATATATATATATATATATATACATATATATATATATATATATATATATATATATATATATATATATATATATATATATATATATATATATATTCATATATATATATATATATATATAACAAATAAATTCATATATATGTGTGTGTGTGTAAACAAATAAACTTTGCAAAAACTTATTATTATTATTTTGTTGGTTATTTTCATGGTATGTCTATTATACCATGAAATGCAGTCCACCCAAAAACTAGGTATGCTAAATATAAAAAAATCGAAATGATCTTCATGAAGATAGCTCCACTCAGCAAGTAACGGTCTCTTATGTTTCGGTACACAAGTAGGATGCGGTTGACTTATTTTCTACAGCTTGTGTCAGCTCATCATATCTCACGAATGCTCCATTGGATTCAAGTCAATTGAGAATACTGGCTATTTCATACGAGTGATATACTCAGATTGTAGACATTCTTTCAGGATGTTTGCTCTGTGAGAAAAGGCCCTGCAATGTATAAACAGAAATTCAGCATTCAGTGCACTCCTAAACAATCATACATATTGTTTCAGAATGATATCCCAATAATTTTGACTCGTAATGCTTTCGATATAAACACAGAGATATATT
The DNA here is from genome assembly GCA_019973935.1 of Trichonephila clavipes. NCBI lineage: Eukaryota > Metazoa > Arthropoda > Arachnida > Araneae > Nephilidae > Trichonephila > Trichonephila clavipes. Next base: position 1,596,055 of record BMAU01018891.1, read on the forward strand.
TTGCTGTCCAGTATGATTCTTCCCCAAACGAGCAATCAAGCACCACCGTAAAAGTGCATTCAATGATGTTAACTTGTTGGTAATGGATATCAAGTACTATCCGCACGAAAGTCTGACGTAAATAATCTACAATTTAAACCTGGTATTATCAGAAAACATCCCTCACACCTACTTTGATGATGCTCGCCATGCATGTTATGTATTCCAGGCTAACCTCTGTTGAACGTGACTTGCTTTAAGTGAAACACATCTGACAGGCCAATATGTCCAAATGCATGTAATGGGTTTGCATTAAGACCATCCCACACATGAGTACTGATAGCTGATAAGACAGGTTTACTTCTTTTGGCTAGTACTGCCAAATAATATTCTTCATTTTGATTTGTAAACGGTTGGGGAGGACTTGTAGTGTAACGTCTACTGAAATGACCATTATCCTATCATTCTAGATATGACACTTTGGGTAATTCCAAGTTCTTGTAATACTGGCATCTGTGTAAGCCCATATTAAAGGTAGCTTTTAGTCATATCACATAAAAAATAAATCTCGTGCCTCCTCTGTGTCATAATTATACAGTTATGGCACTGAATGACTTAAAGAATAGTTTTGAACAGTTTTTACTTCTCTGCTTCCATTCCTCATAAACCTCTATTCTACAGTCTTATCTTTGTGACGTACTATCGGAGCTCTGAGCTGACATACTGTAATCGCATACTAATTTTGAAGAATGATGTGTGAGATCAATCTACAGGTAAAGTTTTTACTCTAGAATTGGATTCTTGTTGAATTTTGAATCATCCTCTTAATTCATGTACATGAGTGTATACCGTAATATAATACTGTCATTATATTACGATATTTTGATGAATTTACATAAAGTTAGTTTGCGTTGCATACATGATTTGTGAATAATGAATTCAAAATAAAAAAAAGGTTTATAAAGATAATTGAAAATTTAGATTTGATTCTTTTTAGGTGGTTTTCTATATAAAGATAAAAAAATGATGGCCTGCAATTCAAAATACTTTTTTTCTAATTTTTAAACGAATTTTTTTCCCTTAGTATCTTTTTAATTTGTTGTAAAGAACGATAATTACTTTTCAGTATATTTTAATGTGGTGAAATGAATTTATATTTGAGTTCACTTCTTGGTAAGAACTGATTACCAATTTGTTTTACTTAAAACAAAAAAAAAAACGTGTGACTGATTATTAAGAAGAATGAGTTCAAACATTAAAATAAATAGTAAGTATATTTAAATTTTGCTGTGTATTCTAAATATGTTATTCATTTAATAACATTAAGTAGACATTGCAAAATCATTTATTCATAAAATATTTGAAGTTATAAATGTAATAGAAAAAATCACATAACTTTTTTTTCTTATAAAACAAGACATAAATACGCATATTGAAATGTTTTCAAAATATGAAAATTAATTTAATATATTTGTTTTGGTACCTAAAAAGTACAAAACATTAGCTTGCTCATCTGTACATACATATAAACATACAAACATACAAAGTAACTTTTAAACGTATCATTTACTTATAAATGAGACAGATGCACTTATTAAGTATCTCAAATTTGAATAGAATAAAAGGTCTCCTAGGTGAATTACACAGAATTGTGCATGTGCTTTTAACAGAACTTTATCATTGCAATTATCTCTTATTTTATACCTAATATTTGGAAAACTTCATATATAATCTTTTGTGACAGATTCTAAAAGAAAACGTAGTTATCTCTCATTTTTTGACATTATTTCGTAAAATATTGGCTACGCTTTCTGGCTTTAATACTTTCTGCTAAGCCTTCTTCGAAATCACTTCTAATCGATGAGGACATTAATCATATCGAACTAAATCGAACGACAATATCCTGCTCTAACTTCGTTAGGTCATATAAATTCTGAGGTACCTTTACTAATACTCTTCTTCGTACTATGAACCATTACCAAGATTCGGATATCTATCTATAGTGTGGAAAAAGTTTGACTGAAAGTTTTGATGTGTAAGGACATTTAATAAAAATCGATGTGAGTCATTTTCAAAGGGAAAATGGTGTAGGCCATTACGAAGGTTAATTTATATACTTTGAATAGATTCTTCTATTTATTTCAATTTATGAAACAAGATATAATTATGCAAGATTATATTGTGTTAAATAAACATTTCATCGCATAAATACTTTAATAGCTTCCAATAGGTGTTCCATCAATTTAGTGTAAATTTTAAAACTGTTAAACAAATTTTAAACCTTTTATACATAACTTAATAACCGTATAATTAGTTACATTGTTAAATTTAAAGAAGTTTATCATATTTTTGTTACGAGGTTAACTGTTAATTACTAATTCCATAAAAGAAATAGAACAATATATTTGAAAAGTGTATATATGCTCTTATGAAAAAAAAAATTATGCTATATCTTTTGTAAGAGTTAATAATTTTATGTAATCAAATGTATAATGTCACTTCAAGATTATTTTTGTTTAATAACAATACTTTAATAAGTTAATAATTTTTAAATATATTTATTTACAATATCGCTTCTCAATTACTAGTAATAAAAGGCGAAGAAGTGGAAATATAGGTAGAACATAGACTATTGATGCGAATAAGTTAATATTACGAGATGTATATGTGTCTCTTGTACTTGAATAATCACTTTTATTGTTTGTTTATAAAGAGTCTTGACTTTAGATATCCCTTTTGATACCTATTTGGATACGTAAATACGAACTATTTAAATTCCTGGTTAGAAAAAGAAATATTTGTTGAAAACCCCAATAAAAAAAGATAAGTTGTCATTTTGAGGCAAAGAAAGTTATCTTGCAAAACTAAATCCATTAAGAATCAATGGTGGTGAATATTTCTCTGGTTGAAATTTCAAGATTTATATATATGCAGATAATATAACAATTCCTCAGTAAAACTCCATCATGTTTTAAAGTGCTTTTCAGGGATATGGATTTCTGGTAATGTATTGATAACTCTGACGATATGTATCGTGTTTAATTATGTATTGTTCATGAAAAACGAATATATCAAAGTGTTTAAAGACATATCTTCATGTATCAAAACAATTTGAGGGTTTTTTGATGACTTTTGTTACAATTATATGTATTTCCCAATCAAATTCAATTCATAATTTTCATTTGTAGCTCCAAAGTAGAATCATCTGTAACGAAATTAGAAAAGAAAATTTGACCAATCTGTTTGGGGTAAAATAAAAGTTGTAGTGAAGGAAATAATTTTATGTTTAACATTGAATTTCTTAAATAATTTTCTTAAGCATTTTTATATTAAAATCCTGCTTTCACTTTGGGAAATAGAAATTTGTTTGTAGTTTTAAGTATTATCTATTATTTGTTCACATTAGATTATTTTTATATTATTTCCAGAATTTCATACACATGCAAATGGAAATTTTAAAAGTCAGTTTATATTAAGCTGTCCCATATATTATTTTATTGTTTTTGAGTTTTATTTATAGTTTTTTGTCTCAATATTAAGATCACTTATGTTTCTTTAGAAATTTTTAATGACTATCGCTTATTTAATTTAAAGACAATTGGGTCCGTGTTTTTAAATTGTAAGCGAAATTATTTTTGTTTTTTTTCTGTTATTTATATATATATATATATATATATATATATATGTATATATAGGTGATGTAGCTTTGCGATAAAATAATAAATATAAATGGCCAATTTAGAGATTTGCTCAGCAAACAAAACTATTTAGATTATATTCAGGTGAACTTACACTGATTATCATAAATTAACGAAAAATAACCAAAACAGCAATAACTCAAATGAAATTAAGCCAATCTTAATGAAATTCGAATATGTTAGTAAGTAAAAGAAGCTGAGCGATATTGCATTACGCAAAATAGTGACGAACATAAAACTCGCCATACGCGAGGAAAATAAAACTCGATGTGTCAGATAAAAAAAGGCGGGAATTGTCATTATCTCCATGAGATTAGAAATCGTGGACAGTGAAATTGTAACAATGGCCCTAAGAATCATTTGGCTGAAGAACTGTGATAGGAGGTTTTGGGAGACTAGAGGAAGGACAAAGTCAGATAGAATTTACTAGACGGCTGAATGTTAGTTTGTCTGAGAATCATAGACTTTGGTAACTATTTCTAACCACTCATTCAACACAGATGAACTTCAGTCAAGCATGACCACTCGCTGACACGTGTGCCGATGACCAATATTTGCTATTATGCACGCGAAGGAATATAGCCACGACTCCGGCTGAACACAGATCCTTAATCACTGCAAGATCCAGAAAGCCAGTATCAAGGTCAATCTTGCGTCGAATCCATCACAAACATGGTCTTTATATACGGCGACCACCCATTTACGTCTCGCCATGGGTGGGGAATTTTGCAGAGGGCTCGTCCAAATATTCACTGAAGACGTGATCAATGGAGGGTTGTTCTCTTTACACATGAGCAACTTTGAAAGCTGTAGTAAGCCCATTTTCATTTGGAGATGACCTGGGACTCGTTTCCATGATTGACGCATCCGTAAAAGAGATATATACAGATCATTCAGCTTCCTTGTTTGGGGTGGTATTTCTTTGGGTGGACACATATACCTCTATGTCTTATCCCGTGGAAATGTTAATGCTTTTTCGTATAGAAATGATACCCTGGTTGCTTAGTTACGGCCTTATGCTGGTACAATAGGTGATGTTTTCGTGATACAGGATGATAATGCAAGACCACACCTAACTTACATAGTTTAGGCTTATATTGAGCAGGAATCCATTCAGCGCATGCAATGACCATCTCGATCACGGGACCTTAATTCTGCAGCATGTATGGGACGCTCTAGGGCGACATGTTTAGCTGTAGCTGCTCTTAATACCCCTCCTAGGACACCATAGATGTTTTCAACTGCCTTGGAAGAGAAATGGTTCGTGCTTCCTGTAGAACTCATATACCACCTAATTGAGAACACCTCACACCAATGCGTGAGCTTTGTTGCTTTTCGAGGATTGTACCCCATATTAAAGGTACTTTTACTATGCCAAACTTACACATCTAATTTTTCCATACAAAATAAACATGTATATAAAATTTTAGCTCAATTAAACGGTTTAAAATGTATTTTATTAACGATTACAAATTCCAATAAGATATATAAATAAATGTTTAGAGAGTGTGAGCTATTTATATAATAGTAGGAATTGAAAAAAGTTCAGTAACTGGTGTTATACATATATTACCTTTCGTTATGTCCATCTTCTTAGAGAGATTCTGTGGTTCCTCGTTTCCACTTTATGTTCAAGAACGTAACACACCGATGTAAAGAAGTTGAAAAGCGGTTAGTGAGTGAATATGTCCTTAGCATAGTCGGTTCATTAAGGCTTCCTGATTTAAATTAATTTCAATACATTGATTATACAACTGTAATAATTCTTGGCAGAGTGTCACTAGCCGCCATTGATAAATCCAAAAAGCTATGTGAGATAAATTGTAATAGGATTGACAAGCAATGCTTTAACAACTCTGAGAATCAAGTCATTGCGGGAACAGGTGGCAGAAAATCTACACAGAAGTGATAAACGATCGTATTCCCTACTCGAAAATAGATGTTTTATGTGAGACTTCTGTCAAATTGTACTTTCTGTGCTATAAATTCTCAATCTTATGGAATTTCAATGTCTCGAAATACTAGTTTTTCATTGAAGTTCATTTTTATCTTCTTATTTATTTTTTGTATTAATTTCCCCATGTTCCTTCATTTTTAGGTACTCATTGTATTATTTCTTTAATTTAGAAAATTATCTTTCCCCGATATATTATTATAAAAAATGTGTGTGCTTATGACCTCACGATAGAAGTGATAAATTCAAAATTTGTAATGTTATTTCAGGGATTAGTTTGCTGAATAAAAAACAAGGGGATATTAGTATTGCCCTATAAAATTTAATATCCATTTGCCTGTATTCATAAGGTAATATTTTTGTGCGAAATATACAATCATATTTGTGGATAGGAAAATTAGGTTTATGGGAGCTGAAATAGGTTATAAATACTTAAGATTCAAAATTTTATTTAAATATCTGCAAAAGAACTCTGTCAAACGTTGTTCCGTATTTAATATAGGTTTCATTTGGATTATTTGACATAATTAGATTGTATTTTCAATTTAAGAAATTAACTAGAGGTTTTGATATGTCTTTCCAAAAATGTACATTAAAAACGTCTCTTCAAATAATACGTAATTTACTCAGAAGATCCGAAGAAGCTATGTAAATTTTGGTTATAATTTAACAATATTAAATTATATGCCAAAATTAAATGAAGCAAAGGGATAGTAAGACAGGTATTTGATTGAAAAGACAGGAATCTAGGTCAAAACGTTTAAAAAGGGATTTAATCAGAAGATTTATATCACATAATATCTAGCTTATACTAGCTCTTTTGTCACTGTGTGGAGGGGCGGCTCAAGCCGTTTTGTCACCACGGACAAAAATGGAAAGTGCCGAACCTCTATCTAAAGAAAAAGTTATGATTGAAAAAGATAAATTGTTCATATATTGTTCACACCTATAAAACTTGAATACTTCTTGCATTCAAAAAGGCAGCATAACAATATTTATATATATTGTTGTGCATTTATTAAAGGCTTAAAACTACAAAATAATTCAAAATTGAGCACATTATTACCTGTTATTTTAAACGAGTAAAATGTAAGAGAAGAAATATTCCATTTCAGCAGGCCAATTTCGAAAAAGGGTCTACTCGTGGTGAGGATCGCAAGCGTTTATTTTAATTTATAGTAACTACAATCAAGACTAAAATAAAAACCTCCTGTGGCTCTTTATCTTCTAAAAACACTTATTATCCCTGTCTCATTTTGGATAGCGGACACTGGACATCGTATGGGTAAAAAAAATGTCCGTTATGACCTCACTCCTGGATGGGGAGAGTGTTACCAGTGGAAGATGGGTAAACATATCAAATTTCATGATTTTACATATACTTCTAATTTCAAAATAAAATAAAACTGACATTAAATGTACAGTGAACAAAATAAGAGGAAATAAGATACGTTACATGAAATATCAAATTCACACTCAATATGTTAGAAAATCTATCCAATTTTTTTGTAATATTAAAGAATTTTATGCTAATTCTATCCAAATGCTGACCATAAAATTTGCCGCCCCTGGCAAGGATCCGATTTGTCCAGCCCTAGAGCCACCCCTGATTATATGGTAGTTTTTTACAAATATATTCGGTGCTGCTACAAGGTAAGTCTTCTAAATTATATTTTGTTTTCTTGTACTTAAATTTTTTAATGGAACATTCTCTTAATACCTGTATACTTAATTTCATTGTTTTAAATTTTTAATTTTTTTAATTTTCTTTTTAGACTCAAATTATATTTAAATAATGTGATTAATAGAACTACTTGCTATTTTTTTGTATTCTTAAATTGACTGCAATATTACTAATGATAATTATACACACTGCTGGACAATTGCTAAGGACGGATCACAAATTGCTAAATAGCATAACATTAAGCGAGACATGAGGCCTAGTAGGATAAAAAATAGTTGCCACACTGTTCAGACATTAGAATAAAGAATATTTATTGTTCTGGAAAGTACAAAAGCTGTGAAACATCTGAAAGAAAAAAAATATTCATTTGATCTGCGTACGGAGAAATGGAACAATGCATCTAAAAGTCAGAAGGTACCTTAAAGAAAGATATCAGTACGGGATATGTCCACCGTGGAGTGTGATGCAATATTCCACACGTCGTACGATACTTTGCACAACATTATCCAGCAGCTGTTGAGGCAATTTATCCCATTCCTCTGTGAGTGCACGGATGAGGGTGTTACTATTTGTCGGAGGATAGTTTCGACCAGCAACTTGCCTCCCCAAAGCATCCCACACATTTTCAATGGGGTTTAGATCTGCAGAACGCGCTGGCCACACGAGACGTTGAATGCCCTCGCGGTTTAGACAATCCTGAACAGCGAGTGTTCGATGACATGTTGCGTTGCCGTACATAAAAACAAATTTATCACCGACAGCACCACGGAAAAGAAGAACATTAGGAAGTAGAACTTCATCAATGTTTCGTTGGCCCGTCATAGTCCCATTCACAACCACATGTAGGCGCGTGCGGCCATTGATCATGGTGCCGGGGTACACCATGATACTGCACGTCGGATATCGGTCATTTTCCTGGATATTTTCTGGACGATAAGCAGTACCACTCTCGCGCCAGATCAGTTGGCGTCTACAATCCGATGACAGACTGAACCTACTTTCATCTTAGAACAGTACGCATGTCCAGTCCTGTTCAGTCCAATTGTGATGCTCACGACACCATTACGAACGGGCAGTACGGTGCTGTCTGGTCAGTGGGACACACACAACAGGTATGCGAGCGTATAGTCCTCCTCCCCTCAAACATCTGGCAACAGTTTTTAAGGAGATCTTCTTTTCTGCGGCAGCAAAAAACCTTTTTGCCACCTGCTATGCTGTGGTGCGCCTGTTCCTTTTTGCTGATAGGACGATATATCTGTTGTCTCAGGTGTCGTACTTCTAACACGACCTCGCCCGTGCCGTCTACTACACATTCCAGTAATTTTAAATGACTTCCACAGCCGTGAAACAACGCTTTGAGCGATGTCGAACTCCCTAGCAACATCTGTTATTTTTCGCCCTTCTTCGATCTTTCGAATAATTCGGCCACACATAAAATCATCTATGTGATGTTGGGAAGACATGACAAAAATTTTAAGTTCGTCTATTAAATCTTTCCTGCAAAACTTTGACTTGAAACAACAACTGTCCACACGCGTTAAAACCTTTAAAGCTCTTATGAACGCTCTCACGTGATGAACAGACGTGGAAAAAATTTGCATACTCATACTTCTTCTTACTAATATCCCGCACTTATTCTAATTTTCCACATTTTGCTTCCTTTTCTTTTGTGGTTCCTATGGATGATAGTGTTATCAGTCCTTAGCAATTGTCCAACAGTGTACTATTTACTTAGTTCTGTAAAAAATTGTCCTTTTTCTACATTTTATATTTTATTTTATACTTTTAAGATCTCTCTCTAAGCTAATTTCTTAAAAATATTACATGTTTCTTTCCCATGCTTTAACTAAGATAAGAAAAAAATCGCGATTCATTTGCTTAGAAAGATGTGGCGGGGGAAGGAAACCCTACTTAGATCAAAACTAGGAACTTTAATTTTACGGCGTTCTTGTGGGGAGACAAACTCCCACGTTTCATGTGGTTTCGGAGTGACGGAGAAAACGTCCCAACTTTTCTTTTTAGGGGTGTCCATGTCTCAGACGACCTTATCCGAGCACGATTTCCGAATAAGGACGAAAATATACGAATGAGTGTTACAAACCCGAGCGCGGCGTTCATTTAAGTTCACTCTCCAGAAAAACGCGCTTATAGATGTTATCACTCCAAAAAGCAATATCAAAAGATAATTTTTCCTCATCAGTATATAATAAATAATCCGGTTTTATTATACATCAATTAAACTTTTTCTAAGTGTTTTGAGAATTAACTCAAACTCAGTGACCCAGTAGCTCGTGAGGGCCGGGGCCTTCTATTCCCATTCCAGTATACGTAACCATTGAGTGCTGAGGTGCATGAGTAGATGTCCCAATCAGGTGCTCAGTATGAAGCAATACTCGCAATGTTTAAGTCACCAAGGGAGTTTGGTACTCACTGCAGTAGTGATGAAAAGTTGAGTCGACCTTGCCCAGCTAGTGGAGTTTTAATATTAGATAGAATTACATTTCATTAGCTTATATCAAATTTACAAATTATATCTTTCAATACATGAAGTTGTATTCTTAAAATATGAGAGTTTAATTTTCAATTTAATTGTATGGAAATATGGTCTGCAAGCTATTATGAGTACGTTTAAAATGCATCTTTCTAAATGTAATTGTATGATTAACACATGACCCTTATTTTTTTTTTTTTTTTTTTGTAAAACGCTAATATCTCTAAATGCATTTCTATAAAAAAATTATATTATATTATATAATCATGTACCAATCGATATAACTTAAAGCTCATCAAATCCTTCAGAAATATCTCACCGTACTTTCCTAATAAAGTTTTAAGAACACCTAAGATATAAGAAAAAATAAAATAATGTATATATTACTGAGAATGGAAAACAATTCTTATATGGAGGGAAAAATGCTAGAGGAAATTTTTCAATAGGTAACAAATAATCATTTTTAAAACAATCAAAGCACAAATATATATATATATATATATATATATATATATATATATATATATATATATATATATATATATATATATATATATATATATATATATATATATATATATATATATATATATGTATATATATATATATATATGTATATATATATATATATATATATATTAAATTGAAGTTAGTACGTTTAGTAGCATTGATCATTTTTTTCATGAACCATTTTAGAGAAAAAATTATGGGAGTGCTAAAAAAATACTTTACAAATAATTTAAGTTTGTAATGAGCTTATAAAAAGAGAGCTTGACAAAAATTATAATTACAAGTGAAACTATAGAAAAATGAGAATTTCTAGAATTAAATACTCATTTTTTTTAGTACTGCTCATAAAACTTTTACTTTTCATATGTCAACAACCACTTGTATAGTGAATGAATAATTTCTGTCTGAATAATTAGCATATTAAAAAAATCAAGCATAAAAATGCATTTTGTTAAAAACAAGAAAAACCATCGATGTACGTAATACAGCAAAGCAATAAAAAAGTTAAAAATAAATCAAAACTTATGAATGATGAATATATTTGATAATTTTAATTGAGGTGTAGGATTGCGAAACTTCACTTTAGGAAATTTTTAATCTTTTTAACTGGAAGAAATCCATCTTTTCTAGAACCAGATGATGACAGTAATGACGCATTAGGGATTTTTTTATATCAAAAATGAATCTATCATCATAGTTAATTAAGTATTTGTTATTTTTTTTTGCAATCAACTCTAAATTATTGTCAAACTTTCACTTCAATAACTTCATGAAGAAAAATGTAATTTAATGAAATAATCGCTCTTCTTATATACAGACTAAAAAAAAAATTTAAAGAAGTTATGTATCAAAGCGGAACAATTATTAAAAGGGAAAAGTTTATTTTGGTTTTTTATTTATTTTAAGTTGATGTTTTATAGTGTATTATTATAATCCAAAGAAGAAATGATTTCTAAAAATTATTGTACGGGTTTTCAAAATTAATCTACATCATATCCTTATTGTTAAATTAAATATTTAAAACAAGAGTCGTCAATTAAACGATTTTTGCACAAATGTTTTTAATCTTAAGCAGGAATTACCAGTCTTGAAATAGTTATTGAATACGAGGGATATCAAAACTAAAGCAAAATCTATTAATATAAGACTTTTTTTCGTACTGAAAAAGCACACTTGATTCATCATAGGGGCCGCTTTAACCTAGTGGTCAAAGTAATAGACTCTGGACCGGCGTGTCAAGAAACAAAGAAATAGTTTTATTTGAGCATTTATAATCAGTTAAATATTTTTACTATTAATATATTTTTTAAATTACCATCTAGCATCAGAATTTTATTCCAGTTCAGTAATTTTATTCTCAATTGTTGTATCCTGTTGGAAGAAATTTCGTGAGTTATTAAAATTGTCTTTTTTCACGACTACTTATGCTAAAGAAGAAAGTAATTCAATACAATTTGCACGTTATTGTTCAGAGACGTAAATATCCAATTACGTTTATTAAAAATAAGTTATAAAAGCCAATATAAATTCATTTGAAATGAAAATTCCAATAAAAAATCTAAATTTGGAAATATTGTACATAAACTGATGTTTCTAAAAACGCAGCAACATGCAATAGTCTTAAGAATTAAATGAAATGTAATGCAGAAATGACTTGAATAAGTACAAATAAAATAATAAATTTAAAAAAAAATGAAAAAAAAAAAAAACCAATATATTAAGTGTTCGAAATAAGTATTAGGTGTAGGTAACGTACACTGCAATGAGTGTTGCTATACGTAGCAGGACGTCGCATGCTTTTGGAAAACAATTCCATGTTGTACACGCACGAAAGTTCATCTTTTGAAACAGTAGGGCACAGATTACGAGCGAGAAGCAGACCAACCAAATCCGCACCTGTTCAATAGGCAACATATCTGGCGAATAAGCTGGTTAAGGAAGAAGTTACATGAACTTGGTTAAAGGGATGTCTGGAACATTAATTGTAACAGGTGAGCATAAATTATCCTATCGATTAAAGCTCCACCGCTGCATTGAAGGAGGGAGACGATTTTCGATTCTAGCACTTCATGGACTTACATTCTACTATTCAGATTATCCTCAAGTCGTAGCAGCTGAGATCTACATGATAAGAAAATCGCACCCTAGTCTTAAAGTCCAAGCGCTTTCGATCTCTGTGATTTTTCATAATGCACCCTTTAATGCAGCATTCACCGGCATAGCGTCTAACACGAATTCAGCCATCATGGTTCTACAAATTAAAGCGACATTCCGTAGAAAAGACAACTTGTTGCCAATAAGCTTCTCATGCTCTATGTTCATGAGCCCATTATAGACGCAGTCATCGATGGTTTTCCGTATGGGATATGATGTACAAATGAATCCTTGCACGCAGTCCACAATGTATCAGAATTGAACGAATTGATGAAACTGACATTAATGCACCTGTAGAAGTAGACCAATGAACTTCCAATTCCCTAAAGTCGATGTACGGTCATTCACTTCTATAGGAACCGGGTATATATCATCGTGCGGTAATTTAATCTTCTGTCATCCACTCTCAATTTTTCAAGTTATTCGGAGCTCGTCGGTGAACTGCTTCCAAACTCAAGTCACTTTGGAAATGTTCCACTTCACACTAGCTGCTATTGCGCATCAGGAAAACCTCCTTCACAAAGTAAGATCATTCTTCCTAATTTCAAATTCCTAAATTTTTGAAGTTTCTCTCAATTTCGTCATGGTGGCATACTTAGATACCAAACTAAACGTTCAAACCGTACTAAACATTCACCACTAACAAACAACTATGCACGACTTTCGAGGTCCACAGAAGCACTTTATCTATACACTTTCAGCGTCATTTTAGGTGGTTCAGCTCACTACACGCATGCGTGTTGGATTCGGAACTATAACTACTTTGTATAACATCCTATTATTGATATTTACCACTAATTTTATTTCATTCACACACAGAGTATTCCTTCACGGGGTTGTATTTTTTACCAACAACAGTTTATAATATGCCTTCGTGTCCAATAGAATTATATGTACCTAATTTCCTCCCTAATGCAATGCATTGTTTGAAGATCCTCAGTAATAAATGGCAGCTACAACACATTCAATTTTTCATGTCAATGGTAGTTGTGTACTGAAAGATAAAAATATTTAAATAAGAAAATGATAATCGTAGTATTTTTAATTTTGAAGAAATGGACATCTATAAATAAAAGATAGATACAATTTGCACAAATCAAACCTGCGTAATTTGGTACGTACGTTATGTGAATGATTGTTGATATTCAAACGTGTATGGTAATTTCGTTAGAAATATCCTAAAAAGTCTTGGAGAAATTAAATGGAAAAGGGTTTGTCACAAGTAGAAGCTTTTAAAGCATATCCAATTGGCTCCAAGAATACGATTCAACAACTGATATATCCAGAAGACATGTTCTAGGTGAGTCATGAGTTACCACCCTTGCCTAATACAGTTTTCTAGATTTTTTAGGCTGAATAATATGAAGTCCAACAATGTCTTAGTACGTTACAAATCATTTGTTTTCTTTCAGGAGCAACACTTTGTAAAAACACCTTCACAATGCAAGTCTTTAAATAAAACGTCCAGTAATGTATGTGCCCCCAAAGCCAAAGACAGAGAATTGCCCCTTTATATTGAGCAGGAAAGCACATTTCCATACATTTCATACAGTAGTTGACTGTATTCTTCACTGAGAATCCCAGATTTATAATGAAAAGTAATGTAGAGTATGTACTGATAGGGTGAGATAATAATTCATCATACATATTCAATTCTTCGACGTTGAAAGACTCAATTACAGAGGTGTAGAATCATGTTTTGGGCAGAGATGTATCTCTGTAAACCCACTAACTTATATGCGTTATATGGAGGGATTCTGATTGAAAAGAGATACCGGCATGAAATCCTTTATTGATATATTTACCCATTCACCACTTATATTAGTAATGAGTTTATTCTGATGAATGTCATTTCACGAAATCACTTGAGATTCGCTTGTTCAGGATTATCTTTAAGATCATTTTGTAACAAATGGAATAGCCAGTTCAGGGTCCAGATGAATCCAATATTGCGTATTTGAGGCTCTTTTTGTAGAAACATTGGTGTTTAAAGTCCAACTCCAAGGCCCTTACTTGATGTGGGATACCGGTTACTCCATATTTGATCTCCGTTTTCTATTTCGATAATGGATAACTTAATAGACAACTCGGAGATTTTAATGCCACCATTGCATTGCAGTTAGTAATGGACATATTTCTTACTGTAAGGCATAGTTGTAATACTTTAAGACATATTTTCCTCATGTAGGCGATATTTTGCTTCTTCCAGCAATGTCTTTTTCTTTCAATAACAATTATTATTGTAAAATATGTTGCTGGTAAACTTATGTAAAAATATATGCATTTAAGAAGAAATTGTTTAGCGTAAATATCCTCCAAATTACTTGTTTCTATTTCCATCCATTTTCAAATTAGACACATTAAACTGTTTGTACCATAACTTTGTAGGACCAGCCAACGACCTATCTTAACAGGTAGACAAACCAACACCAAGTGCTTCTATTTTACATTGAATTGCATATTTACTTCCAGAAAAGCTAAATCATCATTTTTAGTTTATGTTTTGAATATACATTAAAGCGTGGAAACGTATATGTAAAGACCATACGAATTAATGAGCTGGGATTGAAATCTTATATTTGGACTGCACGCTTTCTGAGAAATGATCAGCTGTTTATTTTAAGACTCGGATAAATACGATGGTGAAATAAATGTAACATGAGGAATAGAATATTGTTTAGCTATAAGTTAATTGTTCTTATATATGTTCACGTATCACTTATAGATATTTGATAATTTAATAAATACGTGTGGTGATAAGAAAAAAGTTACAAGTCGAATAAAGAAATATTTCATAGCAATAGACAGAAAATACAAATAGGAATTAAGTCTTATCTATCTTATTTCGACATAATCACTAAGCCTATTTAGGCAATTATCAGAATGCAGAACCAACTTGCTTAACCCGTTTTGGTAGAAATCGGGTATCTGTCCATTGAGCCAGGTCTCGGGGGATGTTTCCACAGTACATCAGAAACGATATGCTGCACACTACCATGACGCAGTCGTCCCATTTTTAAAAAGATTTCTCTCAGAGTTACCCGTCTATCATTTTCAATCACTCATTTAATTCGTTCCGTGTTTATTTCTGCCATTGAAGAACTTATAGCCATCTGTCCCCTCTTATAGTGTGGTTTTCGACATCATGTCTGTCTGATTGAAACTAGTGAGACCATTTCGCTACATGTTGTCTGCCATTGCTTCTTCACCATAAGCCTCCACGATTTGAAAGTGAATGTCAGATGCGGATACATCCTTTGCCAATAAAAATAGAATCACTGCATGCACTTCCAAACGAGAAAATGTTCTTAAATGTCTTGCCATTTCAATCGCCCTGAACCATCTCAGAACTTTCAATACCTACCCATAAACCAGGTGTATAACAAGTAGTGTCATCTGTCCCCACTCTAAAGAAAAAGGTTCTTCACAATATGTGGTTTTAAAATGCTGTGGCTTGTAACATTTTTTTCTGATTGTTCCTCGTATATCTGATGGGATAAATGCACAATTTTGGTAAACAAGCAAATTTCTTTTAACTCCATTGGGTTAAGCTAATAACCTATTGAAGAAAAGCATAAAATGAATGGAACTTTGCAAATGTCCTGTTTTTGAAATTTTGGTGTAAATTTGCGTTTTTGTGAAAAATATCCTGCTAGTCAAAAAATGAATACTTTATTTAAATAACTATAAAATGCAAAATAAAAGGAAGAAGCTATATATTGTTTTGTGTGTGTGTTGGAAATCCTTACAACGATATTCTAATTTAAATCGATTGAAAAATGGATGACTTACCCAATTACATTTTCCCCAGCACTGATACACATATATATTCCTGAACTTCCATTTCTTTGAAAAATGCTTTAGTAATACAAATATCCCATTAATATATTATGATATGTTGCAAAACTTAAATTGGTGAACTTCCGATGCATTCATTTGTAAGTTTTTGCTCAACGTACGCTTTTTAGTTTATATTCAGTTCGTTTTTGTCTTTATTGACCTACCAATTCGCAAAGCTAGAAGGTTAATTCCATCCAACTAATAACTAACCCTTCCATTATTTAGTCCGAAATCCAGATTTGTTTTTGGACTCCCAAAGCACCAATTTTAGTCTGTGTGCTTGTTTGCGTATTTCTTCATCTTTATTTTAAATAACCCAGAAATGTATTAGACCTTCTATTTACTACAAATAAGTATTGGTTAAATGCTTACAGCAATTATAATTATTTATAAGTAGATATAATATTTTGCGGAATTTTTTAATGAATGTTATTTATTTTTATTTTTTGTATATTTATTTAATTCAATAAATACATATTAGAGACTTTCCATCCGTACTATGTTCTATGTATTTTTTTCTGAAGTTAGATGAAGTTTTGCATTTTTAAGTTTTACACTAGCAATACTTGGTATTCATCCTCTGAACTCACCCAATAGGTGCTGATGACTCGGCTGTACGAGACAAGACTTACATCGTACTTTTATCAACTCTGTTGTACGGTCATCAATCATTTTCAGTAGACTGGTTTAAACTAGTTGACACAGTCGCACACACATCAAGGATCCATAACATGACGGGAAAAGTGGTGCACACGGAAAGTGGAAAAGTTTATATCTTTTTAAAGAAACGAATTTGAATCCAGTTTAAAGGTGTTTCAAAAGATTTTATGCATTCAAACGGAAAATACGTCAGGATTTATTAGGAAAGGAAATATTTTTTCCCACTAGATAAAAGATTTTATCAATACATTTATTTAAATTATCAGGTATTTAAATCTCTTTCCCTGCTATGTATTTAGTTAATAGTATGGCTGAAAGGTATTTATGTAGAATTTTTATTTTCGTTAAATGCATTCTTTGAAAAGGAGCACTTTTCATGAAATAATTATAATTATTGATTTTTAAAAATAACTCTAATACATTACTCCTATGCTTACGACTCTATGCGTCCAATAATTGAGTAAGCATTGTTATGCATACTTAGAAATTAATCGTTTTAATTAATATTGAATTAATATCTTTGTTAGGTAAAAATGCCGAGGTCATTTTTTAGAAGTCGTTAGTCGTATGAATTGCTGTATTGTTAACATAAGATAACTTCTATAGTTTTAAACTCCATGTGATTTACTGAAGATGGCGAAAGTTTTGCTTAAATGAAATACTTAAGGTATCCGACTACTTTTGGCAACAATTTTTTGAAAAAATGGAGATATGGGGATTTTTTTTGTGATTTTTAGATTTATTTGGTATGCTTTAAGAAAAAAATCCTAAAATTAAAACAAGAATTTTTTTTTATTATTATGAAAATTGGGAAAAACGTGAAAATTTACAAAAACTTACATAAACGGGGCCCGCTCTGTAAATAAATTTTATGAACAAACGCTCAATTTTTCAATTTTGATAAGTTGCTTTGTTATTCATGTTTGAAATAATCTTCAGGATAAGAGATATTTCAATTTTTAAAAAAAACAGAACACTTTATCTTAGTTATTATACGAAATTGTTTAAAAGAACAGTGGTTATATTCACATAAGGGACTGTAAATTTTGTACGAATGCAGTGATTTAAAAATCTGAAGATCAAAATAATTCTACTATTATACATAACACATACACAAGAAATTTCAGTAAATTATTTTCAAAACTTTTTCAGCAATCCGTTTTCCCGTTTGAACATTTTCTGAAAAAACACATTTTGAGTAAAACACATTTTAAAGTTTGAAATATGTACTTTTTTCTAAATATTGATACTTACATACATGTTTAAAATTCTCCAGATTTATACGTGAAACCTTCCTTTTTCTCAGATAATGCACAGTTCTTTTTTAAGTCCTCTGAGTTTTTTTCTCTTGTTTTTTGTAGTTGGCAATGAATGTCTCTCCGAGTCGACAATTCTTTCGTCATCGACCTTTGAAAATCCCTTCAGAGTAAAATAACCCATTGGGATGTGTAAATATTCCAACACGGAAAGAATCCCTTTAGATCCATCATGGGGGGAACTGTAATACAGCCAAGAATGCACCAAATTGTAATGTCAGAAGTTCATCAAAAGTTTCTTTTGGGATTATGCTCCACAAAACACCATTAAAACTTTCATTGGCATTTTGGGTCTTTCCGTGTAAACATTTTTCAAGAAGTGATTGGTCACATAAATCCATATAGGTGGTTTTCACTGTGTTCAATACGGCATTTGGTAAGCCAGCTGTTCTATGTTTATACATTTTTCCTTTTTGCTTGACATTTTGGTATTTACACCATGTATCGGATCCAGAAGGGCTACACAGGAGAAAATTTTGCAACCCAAATAAAAACTACTATTGGTGCTACCGTTGAAGTAATAATTACATACATTACATGAATTACATACATTTATTGTATTGCTAAAGAGATGGGTTTTTTTTTGCATGCATGGGATTTTTGTCGGTGGAGCAACAATGAAAAAATGCAGCAATGACTGCAGTCTGCATGTTAGACAAATTGCCGACATTACTCCGAATTGCAATTCCAAAATAATTTAGAAGTGTGTCGAGGAATTTGTGGGTCCATTTACCTTTTCCGCCTAAGCCTTTTGTAGATTTTTTCAGCTTTCGTAAACGAGAGCCAACTCTCTTCTGTACATGTCCTATGCACTCATATTTAACTTAGCTGTCATAATCATAAATGTCTTTCACATTATTGAACGCCTTTGAATCCCCATCCCCGTAGTAAGACGTACATCGAAGACTGCGGTTTGCTTCAGACCTTTCAAAAATCCTATAAGCACCGACAGTTTCCATATAGACGCTGATCTATTGTGATTTTTACAAAAATGTGACACTACGCCTTTTTTGAGGATCCCGCTGTTCTTTTTGGCTTTTGTACACACTCGGCAATATTGACTGAGTACTTCAATGTCTAATATTTTTCCAGAGTCCACAGAAATTGTCGAAATCCATCCATTCAATCAAGAGTAGCCACGTTTTTGCCATGTACCATGTACACTAACGCCACACTAATTTCAACATTCCGCAATGGATTTTGTGGACTCCAACATACTATTGTTTGCAGCTTGTGACGCAGCATGCAGCAACTTAATTTCATGTTGTCTGTATGTACATTTTGACGCATAAGGAATATTCAACATACTGAACAGTTTCTTTCCAGCTGAAAATCATTTGCCAATAATTCTCATTCCAAAGACAAAAAGAAGGTTTATAATATTTAAATTATTCACCTTTGATGTGGAAGTGAATCCTTTTGTGAATGAACAGTTCTTACACTTAAAACATAAATTTGACTGCAAACCAAGTCTTGAGTCTTCAATCAAGTACAGTTCTTAATTATAACAAACAGGACAAGAAAGAATAGAGAATATTGACATCAGTATTTCGATGAAAATCCTATTACCAGAAAGAGTTTCGGAATCAAAAATTAAATAAAGTGTCACTTAATCCTCTTCCCAATTTTTCAGAACTAATACTTCCTTCACTAACTTTTTTTTTTTAGCAGTGCGGAAATTCCCATGAAACTTTCGCTTCTTCTGACGTCTGTTTCGTTCATGTCCCATGGCAGAAACTTAAAGAATACTTAATAAGTAATTTTATAAAATACGAAAATCAAAATTAACTTTTTTCAGTAAAAACTAGAATGAAAATGTTAGCAGTAATATCGAACGTTAAGAAGTAAATAAACAAATATCCTGAAATTGCCAGATGTGAAAACTTATTTTATAAAGAAAAATAAGTGAGACTTTTTAAAAGCGTTCAAAAAAATATTAAAATATACTTTAGTTCAAAATATATATTTTCAAAAAGTTGAAAGAAACCGTAAAAAACATTCAGTTTTGGTTTCAGAATGCCGCTTCCGATCGGCAGTTACGAACCGGAAGTGCCATCTGCTCTTACTAAAACAGTTGTAACTTTTGTTCTAGTGAACGAAAAATAAAAAGCTTGCTAATTTTATACAGCTAATAAGTTGGTCTACAAAATAGAATCGTAAAAAAAGTTTTGTCAATTCTTGACCAAATCCCCAATTTTAGGGTAGTCGGATATCTTAAAAATGTACTTAAATCAGATTTTTTTATATTTTTAAAAAATGTGCATTTTGCCTTTTTAAACAATTACATGTTGTCTTTTTATCGTTGTACTTTCAAACCCATCTGAAATTCATTTTATATTTTATAAACTTGTTTTCAAAGACTCTTTTAAAAAGAAAAGTGGATTAAAAAGTTTTGAGATCTTTATATTTAAATGACTGCTGAATTATACATTTATCTATTATAATTTGTATAAAATTTCATTAAGCTTTTATAACTATTTCATTGAGAGAATTCTGTTACAAAATAAAACTCTGTAAGCCTAATTATTAATAAGTGAAAAACTTTGCTTCCGCCGTTTCTTTCCGAAATTCGAGGCTTTATTGTAAAAAACTGATTATACATTTATGATTTAAAGTATTGTCCATCACTGGCCACTACTTTCTCCCATCTTCGGACAGCGTACGAATCTCGCGTTGAAAAAACTGGCCATCTTTTGAAGTGATCCACGAATCGATTCAATTTTTTACTTCTTCATAAGACCGGAAGTGCTGGTCAGCCAAGTCGTGTGTCATTGATAGAAACAAGCAATAATCCGACGGAGCAAGGTCTGGAGAATACAGTGGGTGGGGTAGGACTTCCCATTTCAACGTTTCCGAGTATGTCTTGACCAATTTAGCAACATGTGGTCGAGCATTGTCATGCTGTAAAATCACTTTATCATTCTCTCGTTGTATTGCGGCCGTTTGTCTTTCAATGCTTGTCTCCAGCGCATTAATTGGGTTCGATAACGATAGCCAGTGATTGTTTCAGTCGGTTTTAACAACTCATAATACACTACGGCGAGCTGGACCCAAAAAATACTGAGCATGACCTTGGAACCGTGAATATTCGGTTTGACCGTCGATGTGGAAGCATGGCTGGGATATCCCCATGATTTTCTGCGCTTGGGATTATCGTAACAAACTCGTTTTTCGTCCCCAGTCACAATGCGATACAGAAATCCCTTCCGTCTTTGCCAATTTCCTTGTTTCTGAATCATTCCCATGACTTTCAGGCGTTTTGAAATGGCTTTTTGCGTCACTCCTAATGATCCTGACAATTCTTGTTGCGTTTGACACGAGTCTTGATCAAGTAATGCCTCCAGTTCTGCATCTTTGAAAACGTTCTCTCTTCCACCGCCATGCTGGTATTCGACTTCAAAATCATCGTTCTTGAAGCGTTGAAACCACTTTCGACACGTTCTTTCACTAATAGTGACCTCACCATAGATATTTGAGAGCATTCAATGAGTCTCAGCCGCAGATTTCTTCATATTAAAGCAGAACATTAACACCTCCCGCAAATGACGAGAATTTGGCTCGTAAGCTGACATGTTTAATCGAGAATAACTTTATGATGCCGACACGAATCGACTGATATTTTGATGGCGATATGTTTACAAATACATAAGCTTATTGTATGGCATCTACGTACTATTTATTTCGACTTCCACTTACAACTACAGCCATCTATTCAAAACGGCGGAAGAAAATTGTACAACTATTATTTATTTATGTATTATTCTAATCTTACAAAATTTGAAATCTTTAAGTCAAAAAAGAGCCAGAGTTATGATAATGTTTACGTTCTCGTTTATTTACATTTCAATTGGAAATAATAACTTTAAACAGATTTATCTCAGAAAGGGGGAGAAATTACTGGATTTTATTCACCTTAAATGCTAAGGTTTTTTTTCGGTCATTTTCAAATATTTTTCTATTTTTTCATTTTTTTAACTACTGCTATTAATACATGTAACAAAAGTTTGCAAGCGTTTTTTACTCAAAACAATACTTAATTAAAAAAATATTTGAATTAAGAACTGATACATTCCTTATACGAATTTTCAATAAACATTCTTAAAATTGTATTTCGTAAATATTAATCACATCATTACAAAACTCATCCCCACTTCTATTATGAGTAGTCAGGCGTAATTGACAATCAGATTTCATGGTTCACGTCCAATATTGAAGCGGAATTATTGAAGGAGGGTTATTTTATTTCTTTTTCATCTAAATGTTAGCAACGGTTTCATTAACTTGTATTTTGAAAAAATCAGAAGAGTAACATTCGCTCTCATTCAGTTTACTTTTAAAAATATTTCTTTCACCCACGATTACATAAATAGTTCCAAAAAACTTCCATAAATATTTATGATATGATACTCTGCTTCGACAGTTAGTTAAAAAGGGTTTCAAAAATATGAAACGCCATTGATGACGTATTATAAATACACTGCTGGTACTTATTTGCAGGTAGATTCTTGAAACAATCTAGATTCTTCAAATAATTGTATTACTGCAGTGTTTCTCAAAGTGTGGGGCGCGCCCCCTGGGAGGGCGCGATGACCCTACAAGGGGGCACAAGCATATTGAAAATTTTAAAACACTTTTTTTAAAAAAATAACCGGAAAGAGAAGTAAAACAAATGCTTTCTTCCATAATAAAAAATACACACGACAACACTGACAAAATTTATGTTTATTATCTTTTTTTTTTACGTCAACAAATAGCTATCTTTAATCCCAAAACCAAATAAAAAAAAAAAAAACCTTTTATTTAATTTGCTGTATTTCCTCAATGAGAGATATTTTTTTATTACGTATTAACATAAAATATTACTCGTTAAAAGAAAAACGAAACCCAGACCCTGAGAAAAATTCTAAGAATATAAACATTTCATCACTGCAACTATTATTGAAATAATGTACATTACTTGTAGTAAAAGAAAAGGAAGACATGATTCCCTTTTCAGCCAGGCTGCATATTACGTTTGCTAATCATTTTATTGACTTTCGAACTTATGGTATGGTTATTCAATATTAGTTCCGTCCCATCTTTTATGCGTTTGCTTTTCGCTTAGGAAAATTGAAAATAATAGAGTTTTACGATATTTGGAAAATAATAGATTGATTTAACATTTCTGTAATATTAGTGAAAAGTGTCTCTGATTTGCGTTCTTTATTATGGTCTTGTGCTTTTGAATCATTTTAGTTCAGTTTTATTGGATTTTTTATCAAATCATCAAAGAATTTAATAGTCCCTGAAAGAAGGTAAGTATACTTTCTATAAATTAAAATATTCACTAGAATTCCGATTTGCATCGTGTATAGTAAAAATAATTATAAATAAATGAGTGGGATGACTGAGTCCACCACATTACCGTTAGCGTTAGTATCGAGTACGCGCCTGCTCCCGAATTAAAACATTTTGATGTCTTCTCGCTTTAAATGTTAAAAGGTAACACAATTATTCTTCATCGGAATATTATATTATTTTTCATTATTTAACATTAATTCTAAATGCTAATTCTGTGAGGTTTAAAAATAAAGTTCTTTTAAACAGTTACTTACGTCTATAGCATTTATCTAAAAAAAATCATTTTACATTTTTGTATACAATGTCGTGCACGCAGTTTTACTCTCCTTACAGTTCATCTATTATATCAAGAATAATGTTTTATTTTTTTAAATTTGAACCCGTGCAAAAAGTCGGTGTTTCAGCCAGTATATGTTTAATGTATCAGTACTGAAGAAGGTATTTTATAAATATTTTTTTATTACTAAATTAAGAACAAGTTTAATAATTATTAGGGACTTCCACGGGCTTGTCTTGTAGAGGAAAGTTTTTCAAAGGAAGGTTTAATACCAGAAACTGACCCTTAGAGTTATTTTTCTATATATAGCTGATATCTATAATTTGTCTTCAAAGCATCCACCACAGAAAATCCGGTTTAACAAAAGTTGGATGTTGAAAATGGTAATAGTATACGAAGTGCTTTTGTTTTCAATACAGATAATTCCTCATCCACCTCTACCCAAAATTCAAAGGGCGATTTATTATAAAATTGCCTTTTAATTTTTTTTTCACTGGATGTGAAAGCTAAGAAGATTTGTTCTTCGGAAGTTGAGAGCATATCTGGAGTATCTTGAAATAGATCCCTAATCCACTCGTAACTTGCTACCAAGCTGTCCTCATCCAGAAAATACTTTTTAAAATTCTTTGCCAACATAGCTAAATGATTTTACATGTTTGAAAAACTACTTTCACATTTTGTTCTACAGATTTGTAAGTTTTAATACATATCGAGATGGGGCTTTTTTTCCCATCATTTACTTCAATAGTGGTAAATCCAAAATTTAAGTCTTTTTAAGAATATCGCCTTGATTTAATTTTTGGAACCATGCTCGTTCGTCTGTGTACTTGTTGATTCTTTATTATCATCGAATGTTTGCTTACGACTTAAAAATGTATGTATGATTTTGTTTTAATCTACTGCCGTAAATACTTAATTACCGTGAATTACAATTAACGTGTAAATTAAAAAATGTACATTCAATCTAGATTCAGTATCTATAGAAGTATCATATCGACCAAAACTGACTTGAATAGTACAAGGAAAAGCATTTTTGCATGTTTTGCGCAGACGTCCGATAGGTTGCCCAGACTCACGCAATTGTACCCTATAATGCCAGATGTGATGGATATGATAGAGAGCAACATTGACTAAACTATTTTTCTAATGACATTTGTACTTTTAGAAATGAATGCTGAAGGAAATAAATCTTTAATTAAATATATCATTTTACGTTCTGTTCCAATTTAAAAATTAGAGAAAGAAAAATAACCTTATAATAAGTAACTAATATATATTTTAAGTAATTTTTTTAAAATATATATATATTACTTAAAATTACATATACACAAAATTTAATATACTTATCGTATTAATTTGTACGGTTTATAATTAAGATCGTATTGTAACTTTAGCGTCTCTCTCTCAAAGTTCATTTTTATTGCAGTAAATACATTATTGCTGTACAGGGGGGCTGCGAATAAAATTTTAATTGAAAATTGGGTCGCTAGTATTGAAAGTTTGAGAAACACTGTATTACTGAAATTATCGGCAAAATGTCAGCATAAGCCAAATAATACAGATTGAAAATAGGGTTTCATTTCTTCCTCAAAATTCTGTAAAACTTCTTTTCAATATATCTACATTCAGTATACAGATTATTGCCAAATTCGATCGAGAGATTCAGAGGGGGAAAAATATGTAACGTGGAGACGAAAAAACGCCATAGAACAAGGGGTGGCAAATCAAGTTTAGTCAGTGTCTATTCCGATTTTAGTACCTGTCGTGAAGACGAAGCGCCAGAAGAAAGGAGCGGGTAGAGGGAGATGGACCAGTAGTTTCTCTGCGAGGGATGTAATTTCTTTCCTTGCACGTATGGAAATAGCCACTTCGCATGGAGTTGCTTTGAGAGTACTAGCTATGACGCACCAAAACATGCAATCCATGCCTAAAAATGCAACAACACAATTTTCGACTGCGGTGTATAACCACCCCCGTGTTAACGTATCCTTGTATGTGGATTGACTGCGATGGACGGGGTGCTTTGCTTTGAAACTCCCAGAACGTGAACTAATTGAACTTAAATTGGGGTGCCTAAATTTGTTTCTGTGAAAGACACCAGTGTCTAAAGTGGAGAATCTCATGGCAAGATCGTCGTAGCTTCTGCTGGCATCAGAAGCACACCGGATTTGACTGAATGCGTAACACAATATTTCATTCGTCTGTGTCGGTTGCGTTATGTAAAATAAGTGGTCCCAGCTTTAAGCAATTCCTGTGACAATCACGTGTCGTTGCATTTCTTATATGGAACTGTGATACATTATTTGTATTGTAAACATACTATAAAATTAATAATTTATTTTCTTACTGTTTACTACCACTTTTCATTACACTCGACTCAAATCCATTTTTGGGAATTACTCAAAGTAAACGTCATTTGCGATCCCATGTTCTAAAATTATTTGTCGTCACAATGCTGTTTACTATCACCCATCTGAATACGTCGGCAAATTTTTAAACACACTGTATAATGATTATATATATATATATATTGAAAATAATATTTAAGGAATTTCAGGATTGA
Organism: Trichonephila clavipes; assembly: GCA_019973935.1. NCBI lineage: Eukaryota > Metazoa > Arthropoda > Arachnida > Araneae > Nephilidae > Trichonephila > Trichonephila clavipes. The sequence goes on from BMAU01018891.1 coordinate 1,622,521, forward strand.
AATTAATACCTTTTTTGAATACCCGGAAGAGTTGTAGGAAGCTGAAAGAAGAGATGTCATCAAATAAAATGTTATTGAATAACTTTGAATTGACTGCAGATTCCTTAATTTATAGGTATACTTTTAAATTAAAAGAATCCAAATCATATTCCGCTTAGAGGCCATTTTATCATCCCATTCTAAGATGAAAAAGATGCATGTCCCTAAAAGGGAAGAAGAGCCTTCGTACAATAGATATATGGAGAGGTAGCAAATGAACTTTCTGTTGCCACATATTCTTAAGTATTATAGATTATCGTTTTTAGACGCTGAAACAAGGTTAAATACAGAAAGACGTATTGTTGATGTCCGAATGAAGGAAAACACCTATTTATAATGGAGTAAATACTTACCAACATGTTTTGAAATAAATTTAAAAAAAAACTTTTTTTAAAAACAAGCTTTTTTTATTTAAATGCTGTAAAATGAATAAAATAGAATTTTATTTTAAAATTTATTTTGCTATCAACTTATAACGTCATTACACAATTTATGATGTAAAAACGTGTCGCGAGATTTAAGTACTCGTATTTGCTTAATTTGAAAATTTAAAAAAAAATTAAAATGAATTAGATCAATTTATTTAATATGCTTGCTTATGTACGCAAGTAAATCTTGTGACAAGCTTTTATATCACAAATTGTGTAATGACGTTATAAGTTGATAGCAAAAAAATTTTTAAAAGTAAAGTTTATTTTATTCTTTTTACAGCATTTATATAAAAGCTTGTTTTTTAAAAAGTTTATTTTTTATTTTTTTTAAAACTTTTTTAGTTATCACTTTGTGTGTACATGTTTTTCAGTATATTCATCTCATTGAACGCATTATTGTTGCGAAGTCGTTTGCCGGTTAATTTTAAGCAGGCTAGCTCAGGGGTACTCAATCTTTTCCCCACTAAGCCTCGTACATATGATAGACATTTCACTCGAGCCGCAACAAGAGGCAAATGGGGGACGGAGATAAACACTGTAAGACCAAAACAGCATCGGACAAAGCAAATTTAATACAAATATTAAAACTCATTTTGTTTTATTTTAGTATAAATACAATATTAAAAACAAAAAACACAAAAAAATTTAAATCCATAATTTTAAATCAATTTTTTAAATATTTGTGCAGAATTTGGATAATACTATTCTACAGACGAAAAAAAAAATGTTTCGTGCGATTATTTTTACAAATGACGAAGTTTATAAATGTTTTATTAAAAATTTGAATATTCTTTGAAAAATAGTAAAAAAAAACTGTTTTCATTTTTTTAAATTTTTAAATGACTGATTCTAAAAGAAAAAATGCCTGAACTTTTTTAGTGCAGAATATCGATTTATCCACTCAAAACAATTAATACGGAACGATTTAGAAATTATTTTCATGAAAATGCATCGATTTTGACTCATTTTAGAAAAAATCCTAAGAAATAGAAAATATCATAATTTTTTGTAAAGAATTGCACCGTATCGTGGTGAAATAAATTATCTTACTGATTATGTAAATATTTTTGTCTCAGTTAGATAGAAAGAATAAGATGGCTCTTTAAAAATGTTCGATAATCGGAACTTGTCCAAGCTCTATCTGATAAATTGCTCGGCGGAATAAAACTCTAAGGGGGGCAAAGTGTTTCCAATTAATAAATTGTTTAACTAATTGCGATATCGGAATATAAATAGTGAAAACATGTATTGCCATCATAACTAAACATGTTTACAAAACTTCATACCAATCGGTTGAATACATCAGCTTCAAAATTGAGTTGCAATATTCCACCCGAACAAATTACTTTAATTAATTACTTTTTAACTAATTGCGGTATCGGAATATAAATGGTCAAAACCTGCATTGCCATTCAAACTAAACATGTATAAAAAGATTCAGCTGAATCTGCGGAAGACATCAGCTTCAAAAATGAGTTGCAATATTCCACCTGAGCATTTTACATTGCAAGTTGTATAAAATTGGGAATTGACAGTCTTCTCAGATAAAAGTAGACTCAGCAATTCATCTCATATTAGTGTTATCCTGCGTGAAAATTATAGCGTTATTTGAGAGAATATCTAAATCTCTCTTTCCATAAAAACACCAATACGGTCTTGAAAATGTGGTTGTATAAGCAACCGTCATTTTAATGTTTGGACCTATTTATGCATGATGATACCTTTTAACTATTGATTTCGCTTCTTACATTCATGAAATTATGTAGTATGTTTACCTTATCCAGCCTGGGCTGGTCATATATTCTATTATATAGACAACTACACAAAACATTAGTACTACGAACTGGTCTTGTCAAAGACTGTCTAGACAGTGAGAATATTCCGTGACTGGTCTAGCTATATTCTTCTCGAGATTTAAGGATAGTCCATTTTTTTTCATGTTTCTTGAAAACAACCTTTATTAAAACGGGCATTCTCGACCATATAATGCATGGTGAATTGTAGTAATTACGTCACCCTCTTCAGGATGATTTTATTAATAGCAGATACTGTTTGACAGTCGTATCAGACTTCACGGTAGACATATCTTACAATAATGAAACTTAACAGTAATATAGCTTATACATCAGTAAAATACATAAGCTATAATTTATAGCATAGTCTATAATATAGGCTTTGACTTAGAGGATAATTCTTCAGGTTCCACATGTGCATGTTGAATCAACAGGGACATGTGGACAATGACATTATTGTATTTAGTTTTAAAATAAATAGTTAGGGTTTGTACAATAATCTGATAAATCTTCAATAGTAAAATTGGAATTCCACAAAATCCATTTTTATGTATCGTTTGTAAGTTTATAATATAAGTATATTATCCGATTGTGTTACATGGATTAAAAAAAAAGTACTCGAATTGTTTAGTGATTGTGTAAACAGTATTCTCTTTCAAAACATTTTGTACCAAAAGCTTTATGTATATTTTTTTTTCTTTTGCTGTCGGTCGTCATTTTTAGATAATTTTTCTTTAGCTGTGAATTTCGTTTTCCTTTCAATTTTTTTTACCTATCTATCTTTATCTATATCTTTTAAGTTTTCAATTATGAATTGGAGCAAAAAAATACACATCATTAAATTCGATATTTTCCAATGACAACTAAGGTTTTAAGATGATGTGTTACTTTTTTCAAGCAAAAATAAGCGTTAAAAAAAGGAAAAGGTATAACTTTCCACAAAAATAAATTATACCAAAATACGGCATCTAAATGACGTTATGTGCAATTAATGACGCTTTGCTCCAATTCATACTTGACAGCTTAATACATCAATCTGTTCGAATTTTTGATTTAAATTCTTAATATGCTTGAATTTCTATGAAATATTTCACCGATTTTTACTGATGTTAATATATAAATTTTATATATTTCTTTGCATTCTCAAAAAAATGTTTTGCTTAACTAAAATTTTCAAATAATAATATCATACACATACACATCACATATGCATTAAATACTCACCTTTTTAGTAAGTATTTTTGTCAAATAAAAGAAATCTAGGTCAACATTATATTATATTGCATTCGAGAATTATTATTCGAGAATCAGACTTATTTTGTATTTCAGTCTATTTTAGCATTTCACAAAATCAATTAAATGTTTGAATGGTTCAAAAGAAAATCGGAAAATAAATATGCTTTCCTTTAAAATAAGTGCAATTGAAATCTGGAGTTGTTGTTGCTTCTAAATATAAAATATATGAGATATTTTTAAAATAACCCAGTATTTCATTCACAATTTTTTGCACAATATTAAATTTTAATTTCTAAAAAACATGAAATAAATGTTTCGAGACTTACATATATTTAGAAATTACCAGATGTGTACTTTATTGAATCAACTGGTATCTGGTGCACAAAGAAAAAGGGAAGTAAAATAAAAAATGAGTATGATTCCAAATTATTTTTAATATTATTTTTTTACAGTTTTATAAATGAAAACATTTCGTTTCATGTTGAAGTAGTAATGCATTCAAAATATTAAACCTAATGGTTCTTAAAATTAAAAAAATTGAGTAGCTAGTTCCTTTTTTTCCCGTTTATAAATTTCCTACAGATTTCCAAACTGAGGAATCTCTTAAACGGAGGTTTAAAGTACGTGCAGATTCATTCTAATGTACAGGGTGGTCCCGAATTACTTTTACAAAATTTAAGGATAGATACGAGTCATTCTAACAATCAATTATTGTATAGGAATGTATGGGTGCCAACAGTGAGAATTAAAAAAAATAAACGGAGTTATCGGTTGGTTGCGTTACCGGTAGGAGGCAATACATATGTAGCCACCGTTCAACATAATACGTCTCATTAAGAGAAAGTGTCATTCGCAATTGTGCTGATGGCTACAATGGGAGATTTTGCATATGAAGACAGTGCAGACATACATTACATATACGGTCGATCAATTGGTAACGGCATAACTGCTCTACAAATGTATCACGTGCAGTTTCTGATCGTCGAACGCCGATAACAGAATTTTTCAGCAGTAACATCGTCAATTTCATGAAACACGTTCGTTTCTCGTCACCAGACATGATGCTGGTCGACGAAGATCTCTTCTCAGTCTTAGCCAGGAAGAAAGCATCTTGAACGTTGTGGTTGATAGACTCGAGTCAAGTGAAACTGTTGCTCATCACGCAAGTGTGAGTCATAAGACCTCTCGTAGACTGTTGAACGAAAATCGCCTACTCCTCTTCCAATTCCAGCAAATACAAGTTTTGAATCCGGCAGACTATTTTCACTGGCTGCCACTGGGTGTTAGGGCAATCTGGATTGCAGGTTGACTTAGTAGCTCATGTGCTGTGAACAGTTATGAATAGTTATTGTGAATATACATTTGCCAACGACGCTTTAAATAAACACACACACTTAGTCTTTCCTTTCGTCTCTTATTTCTTGCATTTGTGTCTCATCATGACACTTGCATTCATGCATTGCTATACAATAAAGGATCGTTACAATGTCATGTACCTACTCTTAAAGTTTGTATCGTAAATTCGAGTCCACCAAGTGTATATTAAGGCATGTGTGTCATTTTTGATTTCCTCATTAATTTAAGTCAATGATTAGAAGTAAATTTACAATTTCGAAGTAAGAATTGAAGTCATTACCGATTTAGTAATCTATTATTTGAATATTCAAAAAATAAGAGTTTAATGAACACGTATCTAGTAAACTATTTAAAAGTAATATCAGCTTATATGGAAAATTAGTGATGAAGTATATACATATATATATATATATATATGTATGTATATATATATGTATGTATATATATATATATATATATATGTATATATATATATATATATATATATATATATATATATATATATATATATATATATATATATATATATATATATATATATATATATATATATATATATATATATATATATATATATATATATATATATATATATATGATAATTCCCCCTAGCATCCTTTTAATGAACTATTTTTAATAATATTCAAATAATTTTTTGATTATTTCGTTTGAAATTAACATCCTGATCTTAATCGTATTCGACTAATATTATTACATCATAAATCCCTTTCCCGCACATTGTAACTAATCAGAGCTCTTATTGAAAATATGTGACGCGGTCTTCACGGTCAGGTATAAAAACTGATGTCTATGGAAACCCCGTCTCTCTTCGCTCGTTTCTCTGCAGCCATGTAGCCGACTGCTTTGTGTTGTGTCGTCCCTGCTTAATGTAATTAATTTACCTAGGTGTTTCAAGATATGCAATAAATTGGATTTACTATTTTACAAGGCTGCCTCGTCAATCCCATCATAGGAAATACATCAACATACAGTATCAATCTCTCACTTCCGGCCACGACATGTCCTTTGGTTCGCTACAGTAATAACATCCACTCGCCACGTCTTACGTTATACTTCTATAATATTTTTGGAGAGTGGTAAAAATAAAATTGTATGTATCAATGAAGTATGTTTTTAATGAAAATATATCATCCCAAAATATGCAGAATATTGATAATCTAGATCAATATTCTGCATATATGATATTACTTTTTCTGGATGATTAAGGCAAAATAAAGATAGAAAACATCCGTTATTTGTTTCTTTTGAAACAATCCATTAAAATTCACACATTTGCAAAATGTATTTTATGGGATTTTGTAATTTCTGATAAATTATTTCTTTTAAGAAATGTGCACAGGTTTTTACATACCTTAAATATACCTTACTCAATTTTATTTCAGAGCTATATCAGTATTAAATTGAGTTTATACCCAGTTTTATTTCGTGAGTAATAATATAAAATATAGAGTTAAAGCTCGCTCTAAAATTGGACTTTTGTTTGTTCACATAACAGTAGAACAATTTAAATGTAAAACATGGAAACCTGAAAAAACCATTTCACTTTCCTAACTTCACGTTTCTTTAGAAAGCAGAAAGACTAAAAAGAAGAATAAATCTTGTTTTCAAAAATTTCATAAGAGAAACGGTAAGAAAGACCTGGAAATGTGATGCATTTCTTACGATCTAGTAGAGTTAATCAAAATTCCTTTATCTTAAATTTACTGAGCATCTCTGTTTTTTGTGCGTTTTCTTTCATTTCTCTTTAAAGGAATTTGCTGTTTCCTGATGAGCATGCTTTTCCCTGACACAGTTTCTATTCTATAATTTCATAACGCTATATGTCAAAATTTACACACTTTTCAATAAATCATTCTTACAAAGGATAAGAAGAAATACAATTATCAATCTCTTTGCTGGAACGAAAAACAGAAACTATTTCATTGCAATATATTTAAAATATAAACGTTATATAATAATAATGAAGAAAAAATATTTTAATTATTGACAAACTTACAACATTATACATTGCAACAAATGTGTGTAGAATTTTTCGCAATTGAATTACTAAATTTAACATTATATATATTTTTACCATACACTAGTATTTTGGTAATTTTTTTTCAAAGCAGTTGTGTCTGTTTTACTACCATTATCACATTAACTAACATTCTATTTTTTATATTTCAAGTAAAGATCTGCATTGGAGTACAGAATAATATTGCAGTAATCAAACTGTTAAGTTTAATTTTCCTATCTTTACAAAAAGAACAATAAAGAAACCTTATTTACTCAAACCTAAGCCGCACTTGTTTCCCTATGCTAATGCTTTCGAAAACTGGGTGTGGCATAGAATCGACGGAAAAAAATTGTTCGATGGGGTATTTAGAGCAATTATAGGTTCTTGAATATATTTAAAAATGTTTTTAATACTGATAAAATAACTAATGATTCTCTAATCGTTAAATTTATTTTAATTTCGTAGTATTAAATATCAAAATTAATCATTTCACATTACTTTTCGTTTTTCATTAAATTTTGTTAAGATTTTGGAGTGTGGCTTAGAATTGATGGTGACTTTGATTCGAATACATAAAAAAATGCGATGTTTTTTTTTTAATATTTAAATTAAGAAGAAAGTTTGGCCTGATGCATTCAATTCATAAAAAATATCAAGTGTCCATCATTTTTAATTATAAATTACAAATTAAAATAAATTTATTGCTGGGATTTGAAATCCAAATTTGTAATCTCTTACAAGCGCATACACCTATAAACACATAAAACACATTGGTGTTCTTATATTATTATTGCATTCGTGAACATAGGCAAATATAAAATTGAGGAAGTTGTAAATTTTTCTATTCAAAATATACTTAGAAATTTAATAACTAAGTTATTTTAAATGAATCCATAAGTAAGGCAAAAAACTTCCACGAATATGTGTAGGAAGTGAGGGATTGAATATTATTATCACACTGTTCAGCTGCACGAGGGATTTTGGTGACGGACCACGTAGTTTTGAACCATGGTAAAGTAACGAGGACGACAACTGAGTTGGCACCCCCTCTCCTAGCTCCCACACCAATGGGAGAATCTTTGAGCTTTCGACAAGCTTAACGTGCATCGCGCCCTTACATGGTGGGTCTTCAGGGGAGTACTGAACTCGAACTCATGATAGCCTTAGCAACGAGTCAGTTACCTTGACCAGTAGACCAGTGCTTCTCAAACTTTCAATACTGGCGCCCCCCTTTTCAATCACAATTTTTATCGCGCCCCCCTTATACATTAATAATGTACTAAATGTAATAATAATGCACTTTGACGCTAAAGCTACAATATGAAATTTTAATTATAAACAATACAAATTAATAACATAAGTATTAAATTTTGAATACTACTTTTAAGCAAAAAAATAAATTAATTAAGTAATAGGATAATTATTATGTTAGTTTTCCTTTCTCTAATTTTTAAATTGAACATATTGCAAAATACGGTGACTGCTTAGAAGACAAAATATTGATATCTGCTAAATATAGAAAAATAACTCAGAGAGTCAATTTCTCATCATATGCATTCCTTATAAAAACTTTGCTTTGCAAGACAAGCGCAAGGAAGTCGTTAATACTTATTAAACTTGTTCTTAATTTAGTTTTAATTAATTAGTTATAAAATACTCTGTGCAGCACTGATACATTAAAAGTATGCCGGCCAAAGTACCCGCTATTTGCAGGAAATCATTTATAAGAAAATAAAACATTCTTGATATAATAGCTGTATTGTAAGGAGAGTAAAGCCAAGTGCGCGCGAAAATGTTTACAAAAACGTAATATGTTTTTTTTAAATGATTGCTTAAATTATAATTAGTTTTAAGCGAACTTTAATTTAAAGCCTCACAGAATCAGCATTTATAACTGATGTTAAATAATGAACAATAATATAAAATTCCGATGAATAATAATTGTATTATTTTTTATATTTAAAAAGCAAAAAGACTTCAACATGTTTTAACCTGGGAGCAGGTGCCTACTCCATACGGTCGAGCGGGGTTATTGAGGGTTTTTCTTATAATTATTTTATTGTACACGATACAAATCGTTATTCCATGAAATAATTTAATTAAGAGAAAGTTTATTTACCTACTTTCAAGGAATGTTCTATTTTTCTTTGGTAACAAATAAACAGTTTTGCCAAAGTTAACAATTTCGTGATCTGCGTGTCCCGCGCGACCACTTCCGGGTAAAAAGTGTATTCATTATGATAATATATATGTTACTGCTAAAAACAATTGTTATGTTTTATATGTTTGAAAATACGCATCTTGGTCTAAGTCTTCGCAAAGTAATGCATCAAAGTGTGTGTGCTCTCCTTGGTTTTCCAAATATCATAAAACTGTTTTGCATGGAAAAAAGCGCAACAGAGAAATACTTTACTTATAACTTCCTTAAATGAGAAATAAACGCATAAGACAGGGGTCATAACTAACTGTACCAATAACTTAGAAGGTCAAACAAATTACAGCTATAATGTGCAGTATTTCATAAATAATGACAGTGGTGAATTTTTTTACGTTCCTAATTTTTTTTCGATTCTGGGTCTGGGATCTGTTTTTTCTCTGAAAGAGTAGAATGTTAGTTTTAAAAAGAAAACGTAATAAAAACTCTCTCATCATGGGATTACAGCAAATTAAATAAAATATTTTTTATTCGGTTATAGGATCAAAGATAGCGAATTAGGTATTGAAGTTTTTATTTTTGATGACTTAATATCGCCTATAACTTATATCAGAGTAAAAGTTTCCTTTAATTCATTCGAGTAATTTAATTATTTTTTAAACCTTTTATTTTCGATATGCTCGCGCCCCCTCTCGTAAGGTTATTGCCCCCCAGGGGGCACGCCTCACAGTTTGAGAAACACTGCACTTAACTATTTCGGCGACGTAAATATGTAGCAAAAATAAATCAATACTGAAAAGTAAAGATCATTTCTCCTTGTGCAATGCATTTTTAAATTCATTAGAGATAAATCATGTGCAAAGTAAGAAACATATTCTGTACGTATAATATGCATAAAACCATTCTGTACATTTAAAAATGTTTAGCATATATTTTCAATATGGGTTACCACCCTTAAGATGGTTATCCATTTAATTGCGATGAGGCTATTGGTAAAAGATGGGATCACTGAAATGTTGTGCAAATGATGCCCATTGATACTGTGAGATATATTTTAATCATCTACAAATCGAAAATAGCTTAAAAATTTTAGATATTATCCCTTATTAGTAGCAAAGTACTTCAATTGCGAACAAACATCTAAGTAAATAAATCATTAGAATGCTTTTAAGGACATCTAAGCAATACTATGAATGTATTTATACTTATTTAATGGTCTGAATACCATGTATCTAGTAACAGAGTATCCTACGACCAATTTAGGACATATAAGTATCGTGAAAATCAACGTGTAACGCGCATTTTTAACACAACCAATAAAATCGAAAGTTACGGGTCTTGACTTAACAATGCGAGTGTAAAAAGAATTAATAAAAAATAAAATAAAAAATAGCATAGAAAAAATTAGACTTCTACATATATGGAAATACTTTTGTTTATTTAAAATAAATTATATTTCTTATGAACTTAAAGAATTGTAATTTTCAAATTATACGATTTTTTATTAATTTTGGAATAATAGCTTGAATAAAGACTTCAAAACAAAAGAGCTTTGCTCACGCACATTTCAGAATCATTCTTAAAAAGAGATGGGGTTGCACGTTATATGGCGAATTTACCTAAAATTTAAAAATTATAGCTTGAAAGAATATATGCATGTTATATGGCGGTGCACGTTGTACGCCATATTTTACAGTATATTTTTTAGAGATAATAAGGTATATTTTTTTCTTTTGAAAACGGAAGCATTATAATTAATTGTGAAAGTTTTTTTTGTCACTAAATTCAATGTTTCTTTGAATGTTGTTCTAATTTAAATAACTTCTTACTTAAATGTAGTAGTATGATTCTATTTATTGAATGTATGTCTATAAAGTATTTTTTATGATCAAATTATATTTATCATGTTTTCAAGTCTTTGAGTTCTCAAAGTTAGATAACTAATATTGATTTCAAGAAAAATCTTGCTTTAAAAAAAGTTTTATACACTTTAGAATCTTTATCATTGGTTTTCCATGTTGAGAAAATGTCATGGCCAAAGCATTCTCTATTTGCTATGAGAAACAATATTTTGAAGAGATAAAATACTACTGAAAAAATAATGTATCTAAAAATCTACCCTCAGCTGATACGGCAATCAGACTCCGAATGTAAGAATTTTGAGAGAGAGAGAGAGAGAGAATTCAAGTATTGTAGATAAAACTGAATATCTTCATGACGTACCAAACTTCATGATAGTAAATAAATTGCAGTACATATTTTAGTATTTTAAAGTTGAGCAATGCAAATTTAAACTTTCTATTCTCTGTCCCAATTTAAAACTTAAAATAATTAAATTCTATTTACAAACCTGGCGAATTTTAGCGTAAGTTAGTATCGTTATGATTTTGTACTCATAATTTCTTTCTGTTTTAAAACTTTTGCGAAAATATTATGTTAAAATTATAAACTGATTAATCTATCAACGTAAAAATACTTTCAATATAACTCAAAATATATTTTGAATTGAAAAAACAATGTTTTTATTCATGTTTATTAAGTGGAAAACCACATATAAGAAATTAGAGTTTTACGGGAACTATAAGTTTTTGTTTTATGCCTTTACAAACTTTAAAGGCCCTTTTCTAAGAGTTCTAATTTTAAAGATATACGGGTTTTTTTTAAATCACTAAGGCTTTTTTTCTGTTCACAATAGATTCCTGATTTTTTTTGTACCTACTTGCAAACGTAAGTCCTATAAAAGTTAGTATTAATTTAGGTCTTAGATCTATAATTTTTTTTAAATGCTTAAGTTAATATTTGAAAAGATTTCGTATTTTTTCTAGGTTTAGGTTGAAAAAAAGTTATTAAAAATCAGAAAGGAAAAGTATCTTAAAATCTATTATAAGTTTTATTCACAATATCCTAAAAAACATAAATCACTCAAAATGACTAAAATATTTTTTTTAAAAAATCGAGCAATGTATAAAAGTTTTAAAACACACACACACACTTTGAAACTATACTTAATCTTTTTAAAATTATAAGATAATGGCTGGTCAAAATGAATTTCCCTTTCAGAATCAACTTAAGAACAAAATCTGAATATTAAATTATTTTTACTGTTACTGTCTCCACAAATTTCTTTGTGAACAATTACTGTGTAGCATCAAGTAAAATGTTTGTCACCCGAATATACAATAATCAAACCAATACAGAATTTTTCATGATGATGGGCAGCATTTTATCTGTTTGAATGAATTCCTCTAGAAATTGATTCTCATTGACGGTGACATCACCATTAAACATTTTGTTGCTGAAGACCATCACCCAGACTCGGTTGTACAGCCTCATACCGATCGAGCACCAACTAAATGTCCTCGGCTGTTAGAATGTAATATGGGCGACCACAGCTGGTAAGAATTGTGGACAATTGTAGCAGCCATGGATACATCAGGCAATTTTGAAGCTAAAACTCATCTCCTTTTTTCAATGTATACAAGGTTCTATATTTGAACAGAATAATGGCCGTTCTGAAGTTGGATCGGAAAACTTACAGACTTTTTTTTTAAATCGAAAAACATACTATATTATTTTGCTCACTCTCCCAATGTACCATCTTTTGACAAATCTGAGATTTCATTAGACGGTAAATTGCCCATGATGCTCTTGCTGTAGCCTATGAGGTTGATTTTTTTTGTTTTGGATAAAAGTAACTTATATATTACCTCAAATACCATTTCACTATTTACTTGATTTTCATCCCATGTCATATAGAAGCAGATATTGCTATAAGTGGTGTTTTCATGAAATGTTAAGATATCCGACTACCCTAAAACAATGATTTTTTTTTAAATGACAATTTTTTATGATCTTATTTTATAGGTAATCTAATTAGCTTTATAAAAATACCAAGTTTTTAATTTTCATTCAATAGAACAAAAACTACAATTGTTTTAGTAAAAGTAAATGACATAACTTTACATAAGATGTCAAGCTTTAAAATCCGTTTTGCTGGAAATGTGTTTTTCCAAAAGTTCAAACGGGGACAGTGATCACTCAAAAAGTTTTTTAAAATAACTTGCTGAAATTATTTGCGTATGTTTTGTGTAACAGTAAAAGTGTTTTAATCTTCAGATTTAACAATCACTGTTTTATTACAAAATTTACAGTTCTTTATGTGAATATAATCACAGTTTTTTAAGCATTTTCCTATAATGACTAAGATCAAGTTCTCTAGTTTTTGTAAAAATAAAAATATCTCTTATCCTGAAAGTCAATTCAAAAAGGAATATTAAAGTGATACATGAAAATTGAAAAATGGAAAATTTGTCCGCGTACTATTTGAACAGAGCTAGTCCCGTTTATGCACTTTTTTTGTCAATTTTTACCCATTTTTTTCCCATTTTAGTAGTAATATTTTTTACTTTTTCTTTTTAGCATTTTTTTTCTTAAAATATAATAAATAAATCTAAAAACCACAAAAAAATCTCCATATCTTCATTTTTTAAAAAAAAACAGTTCTCGCAAGTATAGTGGGATACCTTAATTCATTTTCTTATATAATATTGTTTACTTTCTTTTCTGTGGTTTACTTTGTTCTGTTTTCATATAATTAGAGTAAAATTCAATAACATCCAACTAATCGTACATGCTGTGGAAAAAATTATAAACATGATTTTAACATTCTATGTAAAAGACATTAACATTCTGCACATTAAATTTATTAATTATTTTCATCATTTATACTATATATATATAATTATATATTTAATTACCATGAATCTAACTAAGGTTAGCAATAAATCAAGTATAACAAGACAGTATTGGTTGAAGTTGAGAATGCAATATCAGTATCAAAGCAAACTCTTAAACTTAAATTCTATAAATGTAAGAGATTATAAATACAAGAAGAACAATACTAAAATGTCGAGAAACTTAGTTAGGAAAGGCGAATACCAAGTAAAAAGAATATTCGTACCCACACCAGAAAGCTAAATATATAAGTACAGGAATACATTTTGAAAAAGATACATAACAGCAGAACAACACACCAATTAGAGAAACTTCGTGCCATAACGGTAAAGTGGTAAAATAGAAATATTCCTAAGTAAACATTGAAAAAAAATACTAACAACTAAATTATACTTATATATCTTAGGAAACATAAAAATCAAAACTAAATAAATAAATAACATTTTGCGGAAACAAACGACTAAAAGGAAATTGAGCACGAGGCGAAAAAAAAATAAAATATATTAAAGATTATGACCTGTGTGGTGGGACATCTTGAGAATGCATGCTGGAATGAAAAGTCTAATCAATAAAAAAAAAAAAAAAATAACGAGCAAAAGTAAAATAAATTAAAAATAAATAAGAGAATAACAGAAAATATGAAAAGGAAAAATGATACTATATAAATTAAAAACATTTAAAGAGAGAGATAAGTTTTTAAAACTTTGAGCTTTTTAAAATTATTATAAAGACATTAAAAATGGTATTTTTGTTGTCTAAGAAGTAACTAATAAACGTTGTTGGGTTTTTTTTTAAATGCGTATTTGTATTATTGCTAACTAATGCATTCTTACAATGTAAATAAATCCGAATATTATTTCTACAAATACAAAAATAAGCATTATAAATGTTGACATACGTTTTCTGTACACAGTGAAATTTATATATATATATATATATATATATATATATATATAAACTAGTGTTTTTTAAAATCTATTTTTTAAGCAAGTTACCTTATATAAAAATATAATCTACCCAAAAGAAAATAAAACAGTTTAAGCACAAAAGAGTTTTACTAGTTTCACATGCTCTATCTAATGCGTTTAAAGTGTCAGCGTTAAGACTATCATCTAAAATCAGGGGTACTCAACGTTTTTTTTAACTGGGCCACATACATATAACAACTATTTCATGCAGGCAGCAATATGAGGATTAATGAGGAGGGAGGGAACGCTATAAAATCAAAGGAATTTAATAGGCAGAAATTTGTCAAAATATTAATAATTTTGAATTTGGTTTTAAAACTATACAAAAAGTCCTTCAATCTCAACTAAAAAAAACAGGTTTTAATCATCTTTTGTCCTTTTATGATGTATAATTTCTAAATATTTTTTCTATTATGACAAGTACTCCAACTCCTTCGTTGCTACTTCAAAGATAATTATAAGAAAGACAATTTATCTCGTCTTAAAAAATATTATAAGAAAATACATTGGACATTTTGTGCTTATTATTATAGCGACGACCAACATTATATGTATTTAAATATATAATTTTCACAAGTTAGAAAAGTTGTTGATCCATGTGTGTTTTTTCTACGAAACAATAAAGATTCCAATCGACTTGAAATAACAAATATTCTTTAGGTATATTTTCACATGAGGGTAAAAAAAATAGTTTCACCCATCGCTATTCAACTGTTATTTGTAACAATTACTAATCGTTACAATTATAAAAATAATAAAAAAGGTATACTGCAATTCCTACCAGCACCACATCTATAGCAACCTTGAATCATGGGGGATTGCCTGATTCATAAAATTTATCTCTTAATTTTTAATACATTGTTTTTCAGTAATTGAATTCGTTAGTGCAACAAGCCATTACCGGACCCTACAGAAAGATCCAGTGAACCACATATGGCCCGTGGGCCGAAGATTCAGTATCACTGATCTAAATCATAAAATAGTTAATTTTTAAAGCTTTGAAAAATTGAAAGCATCTCATATGTGGAAGGTTAGACAGAAATATCTAATGCAAGCAGTTTCTCTCTCTATGTTTCTAAATGAATGAAAAAACACTTTAGAAATAATTTTTCGGAAGAAAATAATTTTTTTGTGTTTTATTTCATTCAAATTTTTCTTTATTATGTTTATTTTTTTCGGATAAAATTAACATAATTTTTCTATACACTGAACAATTTTTTGTTACTGCTGCTCGTTTATTTTTTTCACAAACAAAAACAAGAAATGAAAATTTAATATTAAACATTTCATTACATATAGTAATTTAATACAATAAAGTTAGCAGCAGTTTCAATTGAAAAACAGAAATAAATGCTACTGAAACAAAATTGCACTTACAAAATACATATCCATCATTTAAGATCCTCAAGCTAAATAAAAATGCTTCAGAAGTTAAAATCCCTTTTTTTCACTCCACTTGTCTCATAATCCGGCTTATATAAATTTATTGCTTCCTGTTATTACGGCAATATTTCTGGAATTGACTGGAAGCATTTTATGATTGTGGTACCATTTAGTCAACTATGGGGCGAATAGAACCCAGAAAGATGAGAAACGATGAAAAAGGATACATTTGTCAAGTTACTGTTCAAACACAAATGGTGACAGCAATATTTTGTAACACAAGAAGAAAGAAAGAAATATATTTTTCATAAAAAATGTCTATTTTTGTATATTTTTAGTCCATAAAGGGCAACATATTACATAAATTTCTGTACGTTCTTTGATGATCCATGGATCAATTCTCACATCTTAAAAAAACATGTAATTCGTACTACAAATATACTACACATGAAATGAAATTTTGTTGCGTTCTATCACTGGAGCAGACAATTCTTTTGGCTATACCTGAGAGAAATTGCAACATGTGACTGAAGAAACATATATTAGCTTACAATATTAGCAAATGTAGAGTGAAATTTATAGAAATATATATATATATATATATATATATATATATATATATATATATTTAAATGAATAAAATCAATCACAATTATCAATTGAAAAATTGAAATATATGAATCGTATAATACTAAATCCCATTCTAAAATATCAATGGTGAATATAAAAGATAAAATTCCATCGTTTTCTAACAAAATTACAAAAATGATAAATAAAATAAAAATTTATAAAATATCCAAGTGCAATCTCGGATTTAGGAACGATAAGTGGGGTTAAACTAGTTCAATGGTGCCAACCTTCCCCCTATTGCAACTTGGTAAGTTAATTGGAAAATATCCAAATTTCAAAAATTTAAAAATTAAAAATTAAAAAGTTAAAATTAAACCATTATACTTGAAAAATTAAAAAGCTAAAATTAAACCATTATACTAGAAAAATTAAACTATTCACCATCGCATTCTGAAAGATATTACGACACTAAAATATTAAAATTTAAAAACAATTTAGTGCATAATATAAGTGAACCATCAAACACCTAAGATGATGCACCCATCTTTAAAATAGTTGTGTAGGTAGAAAAAATAGTTGTATATGTATAAAAAATAATTGAGATCCGAAAGTTCAAATTAAAAAATCCGAAAATTCTAATTAAAAAAATATCTAAAATCAAAAAGTTCATACTAAAAAATCTGAAAGTTCAAAGTGAAAAATCTAAAAGTTCAAACTAAAAAAATCGAAAGTTTAAACAAAAAATCCGAAAGTTCAAACAAAAAATCCGAAAGTTTAAACAAAAAATCCGAAAGTTCAATCAAAACTTCACTGGTATATAATATCTTATGATTCGAATATATATATATATATATATATATATATATATTATTCTCTACAAATTAGTTCTTATATCCGAGTATTATAATCAATATTCGATTTATTTTTTGGCTTTTCTTATCTTTACTTATCATTTTTCTCCATCAATTGTTGTTTCACAAAGTTTTTTTTAATATCTGTAAACTGGAGTCAATCTAATAACGATTCATAAGATCTAAAGAATACATTTTACAGCTTAGATCACTATCAATTTACTCAAATGAAATACTTATGCATTTCTTATTGTGTTGTCAACTGATTCCCTGTTCATTGTCGTCAAATTTCTCTTAGATTTTAATTATATATGGTGTATTGGCGAAAATAAAATGGCATAAATAAGTAAAAACTTCTCTAAATTAAATGAATTCTTATCAAACACTGTAAAAGTCTTTTTTTCGTATTCCAAAACCTTAGGGAAAGTTAGATACAAATTCAGCTTACAAAAGTTTGCATTTCGGAAATTACGTATGTAAACTTAGGAGCAGTTAACGTATCGGCTGCGCGAGGCATAATTATGACCTTGGAATTTAACCCAGCATTGTTGTCGATATTAAAATTTAACGGAATTTCTCACGCAAAAAAGGTATCTGATATCCAAGAGAGTTACCTTCTATATTTACGATAAAATATGTTTACAAGAAGGAAAATGGTAAGGAAATAGGAAATGCACACACATTAGTAAACATATATTTTAAAATACTATATTAGTATTCAATCTACATGTTATCGTATATTCTCCCTACATTCCTCGTTGACGTAATGCGAAAACAGCACGACCTGGCTGGCGAGGTGGTTCGAGAATAACAAAGGAACCATGGACCAATAGGGAAAAAAAGCAAGAAACGGCAGGGAATGAGACGATAGCTGGAAAAACGACACACAGAAGATGAAGGAACAATGCGATGTTGCGTACGAAATTAGACACCAGGTGGAATTTTGTGAATTTATTTTTACGATGACTTATTTACTTTTTATTAACTTTTAGCTCTCTTTTTTAAGAAAGTTACCTTTAATAAATGAATACCTAACTTAATATGTGTGACTGTTGCCTTTCTCTATACTATTCATATTAAGTTGGCACATTTTCTACAAATACAGGCCATTTTTATTAGGATATGTAGCACAGTTATAATTTCAGGTTTTTCCATCCACCTGTAGACGGATTTATTGCATCATCAAAATCAATTGTTGAAAGTAGAAGAGCGTTCTTAATTTTTCTTCGGTGTATAGAAAACAATTGTATTGTTATTTTTTTATTTGGAAACAAAACAAAGATGATTAGGCGTATATTTTTTTTTTGAAAACAAAACTGTAAGTCAATTTTATTTTTTTATGGTCCAACAATAGTTATTTTATTTTTCAAAAGTTTAATTTCTCGTTTTTCCAAATATTTTTTCACCTCTACCCATTAAGCAGATAATTTCTAATCAGTCCCTTATAAATCTGGATCGATTTCTGTAGAGGAATCAGGGTTGCTATTGTATCCATCATATGCTTGTTCATCATCACAGAAGTGTTCTTCAACCAAACATACTGTATCTAAATATTTCTTTCAAATATCGTATGATTTTATTAAATAGAATAATATATTCAAATGGAAGGATGTTTTTAAGCGTGCTCATGTAACAGAAATGCACGCGCAAAGAGTGACACACTTGAGGAAGCATTTTTCTGAAGATCTATTCTCAGAAATCGCCCATAGCCTATAACCCCTTCAAGGTTATGACCTTCAATTCAGCTAAAGAGGAATCATCCATTTTTCAAAAAAGGTCTGGAAGAAGCATTGAAAAAAATTAGGTGATGTGTATACCATACCTTGCACTAGAATTACCAGTGTTGAGAATTAAAACCTGAATGCAATATGTATATTATTATATTTATTTATATGTATTCTTGAAGAAAGCACATAAAATTTACTTACGTAGTATATATTATTAAAATGAAGCTCCAATAATAAAAAAAGAAAGAATAGTTTGTCATAACAAAGTCATTTTACAAAAATATTAACTCTCTTAAGCAAAAGGCAATAAAATACAATTGACTAATCTTAATGCTCAAATGGCATCCAATATGATGCGCACGATGCGATGGACAAAAAATATATGTATCCCCAGATCAAAGCTTGATATTTTTATATTTTGTGAGTCGTCTTTTAATTTTTTTCTCTATCTTGGAATAAACACTGAAAATTCCACCTACATTGTTTACTCAAATTAAAGCTTCAACAAATGTAGTGCCACTTAAAATGCGATTTTGCAGTATACAAAGCAAAGAAGTGGCGAACTATCAACGTGAACTGAAGCTTATTTCTTCTTGTTTACTACTCAATGCGGTCACTTTGTATGTAATTATGACAATTATATAAAGTACTATAAAAGCCACTTTGATGATCGAAATGTTATTAAGTACAATTATGTCTATAATTTAGAGATTGTTATCGTTATGGCAGTGCTTCTCAAACTCCCAATGTTTGCGACCCAATATTCAATCATAATTTGCATCGTGTGCCCCCCCCTCCATACAATAGCGGAGTATTAAATTCAATAATACTATGAGATTAAGTATACAATACGCCTTAAACCTCTTAAGTCCCCAAAGTATATAAACGTCTAACTCAGCCACTGCGTGTATTGCCCTCAAACGTATATATACGTCTTTCCGAAGTTATGTCTTTTCTGTGAAGTATTATCCATAAAATTATTCCGAATGCTTTAAAAAGCAATGAAATGGCATTGACAGTGTTTGATAAGGATTCACTTATATCAGAGGATTTGATTATTTATTCCTTATCTACCACCCACCCCCTCAATACACCATATACGCTTACCTGCGTGCTAAACAGGGGCATTGGAGAGTGAATTGCATAATTTTAATCGGTATTTCAGAGCTTAATTATAAACCGTACAAATTGTCATATATGACAGATCCATAGAGTCACTGGTAATTATTAAACTTGTCCGTAATGTTAATTTTAAAATCGATTGTGCACTACTGATACATTTATAAGTATAGTGTATTATTATTATAGTGTAAAAGAGTATTTTATTTTTTATTATGTCAGAATGTGTTGTATTTGCTTGTTTACTTTCAGTAAGTTAATAATTTCTAAAAGATATTTTTTTCAACTTTTCAAGAGGCTCGTGCCTCTCTCATCGTGTTATGCGCCCCCTAGAGGGCGCGCCCCACAGTTTGAGAAACACTGCTTTATGGCGTTTCTATATTGATTATAGTGTCACAACAACACTAGTGAATTATAGTGTAGATCTCTAATAAAAATTGTGAATAATTCTCCAGTTTAACATTTTTTTCCATTTAGCTTTACTATGCATCCCTTTATCAAGTGGGGATTTCTTTACACTTTCAATAAACTCGTATGCGGGAGGTCTTCAAGTAGCGAATAGGCGGAATAAAATTTAAATAAGAGGCGTGATTTAGAATTTAAATTCTTCCTTCTTTATATATATATATATATATATATATATATATATATATATATATATATATATATATATATATATATATATATATATATATATATATACCTACCATTCAGGTACTGAGATGTAATGCACTTGGGTTCCAGATATTCATTCACTGGGCAGTAAAATCAAATTATTTGCATATTAGAACGAAACCTTTTTTTAGAGTAATATGATTTTAACTGAATGTATTATATTTTTTTTCCTCTCTATTTGGCTTAAGGGTTGTTATTTTGGTTCTCCTGTTAAAATTCCATGTTTTTTTTGTTTTAATTTTAAATAATAAAAAACACAGTGGATTCCCCCCTTATATTAACAAAAATGACAACATAACTATTCAAAATAACATTATATTCACGTCGCCCAACATATGTAGTGGTTAGCGACGCTGACTGTTGTGCTGTAGGACGCATGGCCACATGTATACTTGTAAATTTATAGTGCCTCTGCGGCATGGGGGTAATATAAATAGCCGTCGAGCTGCAAGTCCTCTCCAGAGGTTGGTAGAAGGAGTAGAGAGGGTGGAAGACCCTGGCCAACCCAGGTGTCCTTCGTTAAAATTGGGATGGAAACGAGCCCAATAGTATTTCCGCCTGAACTGTGCTCAAAACTGCGGCTAACGGCCGACGTCACTTAGCCCTTTGCCATGATGAATTTCGTGGCCTCGATCTGGCCTTTGACAATCAAGTGACATCAGTAACAACCACAACCACAAATTATACACATTGACAATGAAATAAATCATAAGATTAATACAAAAAGTAACATATTACACGCAATATAATAAATCATTATATTATTAATAATGATGATATTAAATTAGTTGCTCAAATGCCAATACGGTTAAGGCCATTTTGTGATATTTTCTGATTCTTGTGAACTTTCATAAAACAAATAGTATTCTTCTTAGTTCTTAAAGGATTTACTCGTTGCTTAATTTTTTCTAGGTTATAGAAAAAAGGAATAAATCAGTAAATCCTTTAATAACTAAGAGTAATATTATTTATTTTATCAAACTTTACAAAAATCAGAAGATTTCTCAAAATGCACTTAACCGTATTGGCTTCTGAGCAACTGAATTAATTGAGATCTCAAAATAGTTACATTTTTGAGGCATCAAATAAGATGAAAATGGGAAACGTTTTAAAAACATTAAAAAAAACGTATACAAAAGCTTAGTTTGCTCTGTTTAAATAACCATAGTACATAAATGAATTAAACATAATATTAAAAACAGATATTTCCTTTTAATATTAGTCCCCAAAAATTTTATAACACAATTGTTTAAATTATATTATTTTTTTCATTAAATATGTGCAATATCAAACTAATTTTGCATAATTATTACCAAAATATAATTATTATTAAATGAACTTACCGTGAAATTTACCGTGAGCCTTAAAATGATTTGTACATCTTAGTTATAAGTTTTAAAAAAAGAGTAAACACATTAAAAAATTAACTGTAGTTTTATGTATTTTCTACTTTTCCAAGTCCAAGTTTTACTCCTGTTATTTACAAACGTTATAAACTATTTTAATATTAAATTTTAAACTTAAAAAGATAACTTTTGGTAAGAATACTTTTCCCACAAAAGTATTGTGGCCAGTGTAGTCACGTGTAGTGGTCAAGGTCAAGGAAATGTGGCCGGCAGTTCAGGACTTCAACAACAAGTGCCACAGATGGTCCACCGTATCAATGGCTGAAACATGTTAAATCTATAGAGACTCAAATACTTTTAACTAGAGTGATTTGTTAGCTTCCTGAAAGTCTTCCACCTCAAGAGTCGTCCTCGTCACTTTAACGTAGTTAAAAATATCTGGTTCGTAACTAACAGTATTTGTATTACTTTAAATTTGTTTAAAATTTCCCAAATACCCAACGCCCGCATCAGTAAAGTAATAAAGGTCAGTAAGTCACATGCACGTTCAGAGAGATGAAGCGTTCAGAATGACGATTAAATAGACTATTCTTGTGAAGGCATCTGGTCACAGTAAACTGCGGTACTTGGCGCCCTGTTGTTGCACACAATTGTTGAGCAATGGCACTTGCTGACTGATATTGGACTGTTTTAACTTGCAGGATCAGAAATTGGTAATCCAGTGTAATTGTTTACCTAGGGTGGCCCCCACCAAGCTTTTTAACAGCTGTAGCTAGGGCTTAGAAGGCTTTCCAAGCCCGTTAAACGACACTTTTGTTGAGTCCTGCTACACTGGTCAAATCCTGTTCTCTCCTCCAAACTTCTCATCATCCTTTCACAAGTGAAGTTATCCAGCTGATTTCTTCAAGACCTATTTCTCTAAGCAATTAACTTACACTTACAGCGAGTGTTATTAAAATTTCATCTCTTTTCTTACTTTCTTATTTTTCTTGTAGTATTATGCTTCACGCGTTGATCTCACGCGTTTTGCGTATACTCACGCACGTTATCATGTTTTGTTCCTGACATTTGTAAGCGTGTCACATTTCTATTGAATTGCGTGTTCACTACTGATCCCAATAATCGCTGTTCTGCAATTCTATGCCTATCTACCTAAAATTGACATTATTGCGCCAGTTTTGCATACCAGTGTACATTATAATGACAGTTATCTTTTCGGTTTTTATATCCCTGGCCAGCTAAATGAAATGATTAAAAAATGTATTCATTTTTTCTAAATAACTCATTAATAATAGTAGACTTCGTTTTGTAGAAATGTCCTTTGCACGCATTTCAATTGCTAGTTCATCTTTGTGACATGTAAAACACTCATACATGTGACTTCAAAATTAAAAAAAAAAAAAAAAAGAAAACGTTTTTTTTTTTATAATTACTGGGAGATCGATAGTATACAGCAATTTATTTTGCGAAGCTAAGTTCATTTCTAACCAATTTTTCATTCTTTTTTCAACATCCCCCTAAGTATATCTACTTACCTCTTTTTCTTAACACTAGAAACGCGGAAGTTTCGATATACCTAAAACTGCGTGCTGAATCAAATTGACCCCAATTAAGAAAAATCCTTGTTGCTATGCTAAAAGTACTCTGTAATTATTTGGCAATGACATTTATTATTTTTAACTTTTAATTGTTATAATAAATGATAAAAAATAAGATAATACAATATAGAATGCTACAGACAGTTAGTAAAATATACAGACAATTTTTACAACAATATTTAGTTTTTTGCCAAACAAGATTTTCTGCACAAATCATGCACATTTTGGGCAACTTCTTCTTATATATTTTGTACACTTTATACATATTTGGCACTTTACAATCAGAACAAGTGTCTACAGTTTTGTTTCTACACTTGAAACCTTGGAAATGAACCCTTCCTTAGTGTTCGCTTTGGCTGTGTATCTGGCTTGTACTTTCTTTTGTGGATATTGGCACTACGCAATTCTTCAATAAGTTGTTAAAGATATTATCTCCTCGTAAATTTCTTTCCAGTAATTTATTTGTATAAAATCTATGAACTAATCCTGCAACAAGAATATTGTAAAATACATGAACTGACCACCTCCTTGAACATGCCTTCACAGAATATTTCCGAGCCATTTGGTCGGTAATGTCGACATCAAATTTTGTTGAGTTATAAAATGATATTGTTTCTGAAAGCTTTTTTGGGTGGTTATTGTTGATATCAACTGTGGAATGAAGGGAGCTCAATAATAAGACATTTTTTGCTGGCTTTCCCCAGATAAACTGTTAAAGTTATATCATCATGCTCTAGTAACAATGCATCGTATAACGCAAGCTTTACTTTTTTTTTCAAATTCAGGTATTTTTTTTCCGATTTTGTATCATGGTTCCAGTTAAACTAGTGTCCCTTGTTTTAACATTTGGGACCAATTTAGAGTAGTGAAAAAATTATCTGTAGTGATATTTCTTGCGCTATTTTCGAAAGGTTCTATCAAATGCAAAACGATGTATTCGGAGAGATATATGTTTTCAGGACGTTCCTCAGCTTTACACAAACATGGAAAACCATTGACCACGTATTTAAAATCAACATCAGCGACCAGTCAGAACTTGGTATCAAATTTATCTGTTTTACTTGACATATATTGCGTTAAATGACTGCGTTGACATACATGTCTTTAGACGGAAACCGCTGTTCATCCATAGCTATGCATGTTCTGGTCTACAGCAAGTTATCGAATTTTCAATAAATTTCTTCCAAACTTCAGAAATGAAACAGAGTTTATATATTTGAAGTTATTCAGGTCGTGTAGCTTATTTGTCGAATCACAGAAGTTCTCTGAATATATTCCTCGACATAGTATCTCGGAATAGAAGTGGACCCCAAACAACAAACCATCTATCACGTTCTAGATTATTTGCACCGTATATACCACGAACATACAAAAATGATCAAACATACATTCATTTTTCCTCAGTTGCTGGAGAGCTTCTTCTGTACAATTCTTGATAGGACGAAGCAACGGCTCATTTATAACTAGCGTTCTTGAACGAATTTCATAACCATTTTCAATACTTCGCTTTGCGTAAATGCTTGAGCCACTATTTTCTTTGAAAACATCATGTTCAGCAATTCTTTCACGCACACAACTTCCAGAGGTGATGATTTTCCATCACGTTCCATCATTTGTAACAAAAGCTCCAATGTTCATTCCATCTGGATTTGAATCTGATAACTTTTTACTTTTATTTACACATTGTTTTTTATCCCAGAAGTAGTTTTTCTGTTAGTACATTGTACAAGAAAATTTTATACAGTATCTTCATCGAATGAAATATTTTCTTCATCTGGAGGCACATATTTAACATCGCTGAAAACAATTTTTTTATCATTATCGTTTTCGAATTCATTTTCTAATAATTAATGCATATATTCGAAAGTCTTAATAACTGTTAATTTATGCATATTTCTTCCAGCCATTTTCACCTAAGATTAATTTTATCTCCGTGTGTAAATAAGGTGGCAAAAATCGATCAGACTGATACACTCAAACTATCTCCAAGTCAATGCGAACAGCCAGTTGTGTAGTCACAAAGAACCCGATGTACGCCCGTTAGACTACCACATTGGATATGGTAGTATTGCACCACACTCCATTTAATTGGCCAAAACAAAAACACATCGGAGAGAAAACATTTCTTGGATAAGCTAACCAGAGGCGTTTTTCACATACGGAATGATAACGGGAAGGGAAGGGGGGTTAGTTTCCGCAACGCTGGCTACTACAACAAAATTCTCAGCTACTCTTCTGTTATCAAAAACAATCTACTGATCTTGAAGTATTGTTCTGCCTACATCTGGGAACTGGAAAGAAACCTGATAAAACTTTTCCCATTCAAGAAAATGTTGAATTTCAAATTTAGTACTTGTGATTATAATGGGGTCAAAATTACCCATTCCGCGGTTTTAGGTATAAGTATTCAAACCAACAAAACAAAAGATAAGTATTGCACGCGTATCATATTTTCACAGGTTATTATTGATATTAAAATAAAAAAATCAGGATTTTTTTTTTCAATTCCGTTTGTAACTTTTTGAAAAATCCGTAAGCAAAATTGCTTTTGGGTCAAAATGACCCCATCCGTGGTTCTAGTATTAAAAGATCCAATAGTAAGCAATCGAATGGCAATGAACTTTAAGACACCTTTTTCCATATTCATTGACTCTCCGTAATGTTTTTTGTTAAGGCTACACATTACCCTAAAAATTTCATTTTTACAGAAACTTTTTTTTGCATGTTTTGGTGGCCCATATCATTGAGATAGATGCATGCCACGGAATTTCAGATCTGTTAGAAAATTAGTTTAAGATATTTGAAGTTTTATGAGCTATGGTTTTGGTTTCGGTTTCCTTTTAAAGCATTTTTCACGCTTAAGTTGAATTAATTAAAAACATGTTTGAGCTTTTAGTTTGAAATGATTATTAATTCCTGTTTTTATTACTAAAATCATTTCTACTCGATTATGTTTGATTGTTTTGAGTTCTCATAATTAATTAATAAAGATTAATTTCGTGGCCAATTTTTGCTTTAAAAATAGTTATATAACTTTAAAGCCTTATCATTAATTTTTTCCTGTGGAGAAAATGTCATGGCTAATGCGTTCTGGGTTTCTGAGAGAAACAATATTTCGAAGAGATGGAGTGGTACTAAAATTGATGTATCTAAAAATCAGTCCTCAGCTGATTCTGCAATTAGACCTCCGAATACAAGTATTCTGAATTAAAATGCTGCAGACATAACTGAATATTTCCTTGCTGTACCAAACTACATTATACTAAATGTATTGTAGTACTATATTTTAGTATTTTAAAGTCGTACGACAAGAGCTAAAACTTCATAAACTGCCCCAATTTAAAACTGAAAAAATTAAATTTTATGAGCAAACCTGACTATTTTTAGCTTAAGTTAGTATCATTATTGTTTTGTACATAAATACTTCGTGTTTCAAAACTTTTGTGAAATATTAGGTTAATACACTCTGTCGCAAAAAAATATGTGCACCCAGAAGAAATTGAGCTACATTCACGAAATTTGGTATGCATGTAGTGTATATGAAAATAAACAAATGATTAAAAATTCAGAACAAAATATCATTTTATAAAGTGGTTACAGCTTGCAAAAGGTTAAAAATCAGTAAGTAGTAAAGCCACCTCTGGCAGCTATACAAGCCGAAATTCGGCGTGGCATCGATTCAATTAGATCACTTATGACCCCCTGTGGAAGATCCTGCCATAGTCTTTGCATCTGCGCAGTTAATTCTCCTGTATCTCGGGACGGCTGCAGTTGCCTTCCCAGCGCGTCCAGACATGCTCTATTGGCGAAAGATCTGGTGACCTGGCAGGCCATGGTAGGACGTCATATCCTTGAAGACATTGTTGGGAGAGTCGCGCAGTATGTGGACGAGCATTATCCTGTTGATAAATGGCACCTGGGCGACTTGATAGCATGGGTAGCACAATCGGCGTTAAAATATCGTCCACGTATCTGCGAGCTGTCAAAGTGCCTTGAAGGACCACTAAAGATGATCGTGTGTCCCAAGAAATTGCTCCCCACACTGTCACACCTTGTGAAATTGCTGTATGCCGCTCGACAATAAATGCCGGATCGGACCGCTGGCCGGTGCGCCTCCAGACACGTGTGCGGTGGTCATCAGCACTGAGACTGAATCGGGATTCATCACTGAAGATGACATGTCTCCAGTCTGTCACACTCCAAGTTGCCCGAGGTAGGCAAAAATCCAGTCGACACTGCCTATGATGTGGGGTCAGTGGTAAGCGTCTTAGCGGAAGTCGGCTCCTCAAGCCAACTTCGGTCAGTCGTCTCCTTATGGTTTCTCTTGATGGCACTGGATGTCTGGAAGGAGGCAAGTG
This sequence comes from Trichonephila clavipes, assembly GCA_019973935.1. NCBI lineage: Eukaryota > Metazoa > Arthropoda > Arachnida > Araneae > Nephilidae > Trichonephila > Trichonephila clavipes. The sequence goes on from BMAU01018891.1 coordinate 1,650,880, forward strand.
GCGTTGAATCGATGCTAGCGACGTTGTTGGTGCCGAAGTGGCCACTCTTCTGATTGCACGATCTTCGCGATCATTTGTGTTCCTGGGACGTCCTGACCCTCCGCGACGGTACACTCTACCTTCTGTGATCCACTGTTGCCAACACCGAGCAACTACCTTATCGCTCCGACCGAGGTGGCGGCCGATACGTCTATTCGACCAACCTGCTTCTCTGAGGCCTATTATACGGCCCCTTTCAAAGTCCGTCAGCTACTCGTACTGCCGCCGGTTACGTCTTAGAGGCATCCTAAGTCTCAATATCGTCTATCAAAGTCATCAGATTCGTTTGGATAGCCGTACGGCGCTCGTACTCATGCTTTTAAACTCTCCCAGTTGCGCAACTAATATGCGCATAGCACACTTAGCCTTGTCTCATTGGCTTCGAAATTTTAATCATTTGCATATCTCTTACCAGACTACATTCTTGCCGAGTTTCGTGATTGTAGCTTGATTTCTTCTGGGTGCATATATTTTTTTGCGACAGAGTGTATAAAGCTAAATAAACTGACGTCTTAACAAATGCTATCAATATTATGCAAAAATATATTTTGAATTAAAAATGGAATTTTCAGTAATATTTAATAAAATTAATGTTTTAATGTAGAACATACATTGGAAAATAACATATTAAAAATTTAGAGTTTTACGGGCATTATTAGTTTTTGTTTTATGACTTTAAAAACTTTAAATGCGTTTTTCTCAGACTTTTAATTTTGAAGGTATAAGTATTTTCTAATCCCTAAGGCTTTTTTTCCTGTTCAAGATAGAGCCTTGAATTTTTTTGTGTATACTCCCAAATGTATGTTCTATAAAAGTTAGCATGGATTTAGGCCTGATAACTCTCTAGTTATTTTTCTAAAAAATGCTAAATTGGATATTTTAAAAATTTTCGTGTTTTTTCCAGGTTTTTCTAGAAAAATAATTATTAAAAATCAACAAGGGAATAGATTTTCAAATTCATACTAAATATTGTTTGTAATAATCTAAGAATCATAAATAACTTAAAATTACTAAAAAAAGTTTAAAATTTTAATATTTTATAAGAGTTTGAATAAAACTTCATTAATTCCTAATTTTTTAAAATTGTAAAATAATGGCTGTTCAAACTGACTTTTTGCTTACAGAATCAGCTTACTAATATAATCTAAATATAAAACATCAATTATTTTTACTGTAACTGTACCCCAATTTTTTTTTTTTTTTTCAAAAATGGTACCGTGTAGTCTTAATGTTTCGTTAGCTTCATATCAATCATCACAACACATCCCCTTCATCCTATTTCTTGTTAACTCAATTAGAAGCTTTCATCTTCTTGAATTTTTATTATTGCTTTGTACAAAGTTATTTTTTTAAAAAAAATCTGGTGCAAACGTATGCAGACATTCTATATACGTAACTGACACCACCCCACCCAGAATAGTGGTTATGACACTCGGTTTGTAATCCAATGAGTTCAGGTTCGAATCTGAAGTATGGCATGGATGTATCTTCGGAAAAAAAAAATCGGACTTTCATCTGAAATGGATTCCCGTCTCGAAAAGAAACCAACGTCTTTGCTGAGATAATCGTTTGTAATAAAATTTGCATTCATCTGTGATTGTGTTAATGTTTCGTTTTATATATCGCATGTATTTCGTATGTATCCCAATAATATACACACAACAACAACGCGTCTTACAGACGGCGGTTGAACTATAGCATTGTCGATTGAAGTTAATTGCATGCCCTAAGAGCAGAATATCTAAGGATCCCCTCGCATTTGCAGATCAATATTTATTACCAAAAAACCTGGTTAAGACCTGCTTATCCGGGCCTTTGGCCCTAGGCACCCACACCAAGTGTCCAATGGATAAAACGGTACTGTGAACAAGAAATATTTTTCATAACTATTCATAAACAATGGTGTATTTCCAAAGAGTTTGCTTCAATATACACAAACTACATTAACATTTTGCTATCACCAATTAATTGGAAGAAAAATAATTTATTGTGTAAGAAATAAGATATATGATTTTAAAAAAAATTTATAATTCGAACCTTCAATTTTGATATTCTTTCTAAGAAACTTATAGTTTAATAATCCTTTAAATTTTCTTATATTTTTTAAAGCGAAAATTGCTGGAAAAAAATCCCTTTAAAAAACCGATTAATTGTATGCTTCTCATTTTGTTTCTAAAAATATCACAGAGGAAAAACTTATGTCATCTTTGAAACCTACGTACATTTTTCTTTAAATAACACGCAGAAAAAAGAAGAAAAAAAGGTTACCTTCGTTTGGCAAGGTTATGCTCTCAAAAAAAAAAAAAAAAAAAAAAAAAAAAAAAAAAAACTCGAAACAATACAAAATTATATGGCCGACTTATGTTTCTTAGAAAGATAATACGATTAAAAAAATATCTTAACTTTTGATTTAAGAGAACTTATTTCAAAGAATACTGAAATAAATCGCAAGGATCGATACCTAGGAGTAAGATTTCGTTACATAAATTGATAAAAAAACATGGAGCTTTGGCGCAATTTAACCCGAAGAAGAAGACTTACACAGATGAATGAGTTTTCTAGAAAAATTGAACCTGAGCTGCTAAAAATATGTATTTGGCTCCGAATATAGTAACTACATATATGCTTTCAAAAGACGCGTGATAGGAATATTTACGAGAAAAAAAAATTCCAATTCAAAAGAATTCCCTATAGAGTTCTAAGCAACATTCGAAAAATCTCCCATTTTAAACATTATTTAGGTCTAGGTATATATTCTACAGAAAAAAAAAGTTTTCCAGTTCTCATAGATTGATAATTTTAGAATAAATGAATAAAACTGAAATTTGAAATATACAAAATTTATTAAACAAAGTTCAAATTGCGATATCACATGAAGAAGCACTATCATTATTTTGATACAAAATACCAAACGCTTAGTTGTGAGCCGTACATGTTATTTATGAAATCTGCGAAATTCCATCCAATGGTACTGGGATATATTTGCGTTTTAATTTGATACTACACAAGGACTATTGGCATCTTCATAATTTCATAATTTTAAATTCTGGATTAAATGACAAAAATGACATATGATCCTGCACCTCATATTCTAAACTCCTATACCATGTCAATGCGAATTATTTGAGCCTCGACAAATACAATGTGCTTCAACTTCTTTACGCAACACAACTTCAAGTACATCATGACTAAGACCCGTGGTTCGACAATACAGCCATAAATTAGAAAACATGTACAGATTACGGGATACGAGAAGAGTAGTCTCCGTCTGATAAAATGTTCTACCAAGGTAAGATAGCAATACACAGTACATATAATCTCAGTTGAATGAGAATATGCAATCATCATTGACTTGTTGTAAAGTGATTGAAACTGAAAGTTCAAGGATTGAAACCACAACTGTCTTGAACATGAATTCAGCCAGTCAAATAGTCCTTAAGATATACCAATGGATAATTAGTATTGTTACAATGCACCCAATACAATGAAGCCATATGATGGGGGGCCGCCTTTCCATAAGGATTACAACAGTAATTTGTATACAGACCCTGTTGTTGTTTACAAGCAGAGGAATTTCTGGGAGTGCCTCTCACCCCACCGAAAAAGGGTGACGCATTTCCCACGCCTGGAAGAAGGCAATGTACCCATAAATACATCATGGTATGGGATGTTTTTTGGGAATTTCCCGCGTTTTGGGTGAGTTATGGACCGCGGGAAGATATCCCTCCGCTGACTTCAGACCAATCAGAAAAGCTGATTGTGTTTCGAGAAAGAATCCCCTCCAGAATACAGGGGTAAACCGCCGCGAAATATAAGCGCTTGCACGACGAATTTAGTCACTTTCTGACACAAATTTTATCACCGATTTTGGTCTGACGACCCTTTGACAAATTGCCGAGGTTGGAGACTCCCGAGATATGGCACACCATGTTCTCTCTCTCTCTCAGATCCTAAATCAGTTAAGTGATAATGTATATCTTTAGTAATTAACGTAATTTAAATGTTTTGTAAATAAATTAAGTGTAATTTAAAGAAGGTTTTTTAATTTAGTGTCCGTGTTATTTGTCTTTAATGATTAATGTCTAAATTTAAGCTATAGTGTGACGCCAAATGTTAATTTAGAACCTGGGTACTAAAGAACGGATAATAAGAATAAATTAAATTAACTTAAGTTAACCGGGCGTCGCATTATAATGGTGCCGTGACCAGGATCTTAAAATTTTTTGGTCGTTAAAAAAAAAATTTTTTTTTACATCCTTTGAGTTAGCAATTTTTTTTTACAATTTTTTTTTGTAAACGTTTCTTGATGGATCATCCGGACAAAATTTCATCTCGTGTGCTACTGTGTATTTTATGCATTGCTTGAATTTGATACTGTGATTTTTTTTTTCTTTTTCAGTTTTGTCAGAGAGTCCGGGGTGCAACGATGACGCAGGTACTTGTGCTCTTTAATTTTTTTTTCTCCTTCAATATTGATGTGAATTTTTTTTCTATGCATGTATGTACGCGAGAGCCGATTAGCTAAAAGTTTCATTTAAATTTAAGAGTTCATGAATTTCTGTTGCCTTGCACCATGCTTAAATTTTGTTTTAATTTAACGATTTTCGTTGTGAATTAGATTCGCTAGAAATTTTGGTCTTAACTAATAATTAACAAATATGCCACGTACACGACAATCAGACCCCCTTTTGACGCAAACGGCGTTCGAGAAATTTAATCTAATTGATCTAATTCCAATGTACGACGGAGGTGAATCGTTAGGAATTCGCAGGTTCTTGGGGAAAATAAACGATGTTGCGAATTTAGGCAAGTGGTCAAACGATGAGAAAGTAACAATTCTAAAATTAAAATTAACGGGAATAGCTGAGGAATTTTTTCTATCCGACCCAACACATAGTCAATTGACAGAATATAACGATATCGCAAGAATTCTTATTGGAAGATTCGAAAAAGCTGTACCTTTATCAACGCGTCTCCAATTATTTTCATCGTGTATCCAGGGTCCTTCGGAGAGCGTACAGGAATTTGCAGCACGCATCAATAAACTGGGAACACAGATTTTCCAGTCAGGAAATTCGGCTCAAAATACCGCGGTGAGAAATGCGAATGACCAATTGTTGCAATCTCGGTTTATAAGTGGTTTAAAAAATGAAATACGCCGGTTTGTTCTCTCCCGCGATCCTTTGAATTTAGAGGAATCAATCAATGCCGCATTGATAGAAGAGCAGAACACGAAATTAAATCAAATAGCTAGCGAAGAGAGATCAGGCTTGTCGTCCGCACAAACGGAAAATCCAGTTCTTTCAGCATTAGCGGATAGATTACAAGAAATAAATTTAAGGGTCGGCCGTCTACAAGAGGCAAGTGCAGTTACAGCTCGTAAATCAGGTGGGAACTATTCTAACAGAAGAGGGAACGTTTTCAAGTGCTTCTATTGTGGTATTCAAGGACACAGACAGGCGGAATGTAGGAAGAGACAGAGGGACGAACGCGCTGCCCGTTACCAGCCCCCGGAGAAATGCCGCAAGCGAGTATTCTTCTTCAAGTAGCCCCAGGCCAGGAGGGAGGCATGTACATTTCAGGGAATCTACTCTCCGCGACAATTACGCAGCCCCCAGGCATTCGGTGAGAGCGACACACACAAATTCTGAGAATAGGGGTTTTCAACGTTTTCGCACAAATCAGAATTTAAACTCCCATGGAGAAAGCTGTATTTAGATTTTTTTCATTCGGTAGAGGAGCGGTTTTCTCCGATTCAATCTCGAGATAAAATATTTGATCTACCAATAATAAATGCAAACGTTAAACATCACAAGTTTAGAATTTTAATTGACACAGGTGCATCCGTATCTTTAATGTCTAATTCTTTTTTCACTAAAATAAAAAATGATAACTTTAGGGAATTTAATGTTTCAATTCAGATTAAAGCTGTAAGTGGAGACACGGTAGAAATTATCGGTTGCTATGAAATACAATTGTCATTGGGGGAATTTCAATTTCGACATATTTTTTTTTATAACTAAACAAGAGATTAACGATAATTATTGCGCTATTTTGGGATACGATTTTTTGAAAGTATGGGATGCAGTTTTAGATATAGGAAAAAACCGTTTATTAATTCATAATTTTTCAATTCCGCTTATTCATTATTCACTCCCCACGCGTGTGGTACAGAGTAACTTTATAAATGGATTTTTAAAACACAAAATGTGTGTGGGTCCCCATTCGGTCACAAATGTTCGCATACATGTTGAAACATTACCTAATTTGACGTCACTGGCCACTATTCGGAGTTCAGCAAAGCTACGGAATAAAAACATTCATTTAACCAATTCGCAAATTAAAATTGATCCACAGACAAATGACACCGTCTTAGAAATTAGAAACGATTCAGATAACATAATCACCCTTAACAAGAACATGAAAATAATTACAGTCAATAATTACGAAGACTTTTCTTCTGATTTTCCGGTTTCTCAAGATATTTTACCCCCACTCACGGAGAAAGATTTCAATCTTTCAGGTTTGGACAATAAAATCAAAAACAGATTATTTCAACTTTTAATTTCGCACAAAAGTGCTTTCGCTCGTTCTACGGTAGAATTATCCGCAGCCGTTACGGAGCACCACAGAATCAGTTTACAACACGATTATCCCATTAAATGTCCAATTTATAAGATTCCATTCAATTTAAGAAACGAATTTCGACGTCAAATAGCAGATTTAGAAAAGGCGGGAATTATTTCGAAATCCAATTCTCAGTATAATACTCCGGCATTGTTTGTCAAACAGAAAGAAAAATGGCGCCTAGTTTTAGATTTTCGGAAACTCAACGAAATAACTGTGACTCAGGATTTTGTCATTCCAACATTGGACGACATCTTACACGAAATTTCAGGTTCAAACTATTTTTCGGCGTTAGACATGAAGTCAGCATTTAATCAAATTCCACTACACTTTGCGGACAGGCATAAGACGGCATTCTCTACTCCCGACGGTGATAAATATCAATTTAACAGATTATGTTTCGGTTTAAAAAACTCGCCTAAAGCTTTTTCAATCAATCGCACAGGAGGTCCTAGGAGATTTATTACACCACGGAGCTTTGGTTTATATAGATGACATTATTTTATTCACTAAAACTATAGATGAACATTTTGAACTACTGGGTAAGGTTTTTGAACGCTTTGAAAGAATTCACTTAAAATTTAATCCGAGTAAATGTCAGTTTTTAACGAAAAGTTGTAAATTTTTAGGGTTTGTGGTAACGCCGGAAGGCATTCTTATAGATAAAGATAAGTCCGTATCAATTAATGAGTTTCCAGTTCCAAAGGATCAAAAACAAATTAAATCTTTTTTTTTAGGGTGCTGTAATTTTTACAGGAGATATATCAAGAATTTCGCGAAACGTGCACTTCCCTTAACGAATCTATTGAGAAAAGACACTCCATTTGAGTGGACATCCGAAACGCAGGAGGCATTTGATGATATTAAGAAAGCCATATTGAATCCACCGGTCTTGGCTCTACCTGATCAAAACGCGGAGTTACAAATAACAACGGATGCTTCTTCTCGCGGCATAGGGGCAGTTTTAGAACAAAAATATCCTAACTCTGAAGTCAAACCTTTATATTTTTTTTCTAAGAAATTAAATCCATCGCAATCAAAATATAACGCAACTGTTTTAGAATTTTTCGCGATATATACAGCATTAAATTTTTTTAGACCTTTCTTGTTAGGCAGAAAATTTAAAGTTTTTACCGATCATAAGCCTCTCGCGGGATTTCTTTCTAATAAAAATCCCTCTTCCAAATTGGCTCTGGAAGAATTTAATTACGACATACACTACATCAGGGGATCCTTAAATTCAGTCGCAGATCATCTTTCTCGTTATATTAACAACATCACAATAGCTTTACCGGACTCTAAAGATCTTATTAATATGCAACGCGAAGATTCTGTTTTAAGCACTATCATACAAAAAATTGATCAAAATGATGTTAGCCCACAAATCAGCAACTATTTTATTAATGGGGAAGGTTTGTTATGTCATCTGTCCAAGCGCCCCTCGAGATCACCCAGGTCTAACACCACTAGAAAGCAGGTTTGCATTCCACATTGTCTAAAAGCTAAAATTCTCGAATCAGTTCATTCAGAATATGGAGGACATCTTAAATTTTTTAAAACTTATCATCGACTCAGCGAGAACTTCTTTTGGCACAATATGTATAAAGATACTAAAAATTTTGTTCGTTCTTGTACCATATGTTTATCTCGAAAAAACGCCTTTAAAATCCCGCCTGCACCCCATCAACTTGTTGAACAAAGTACTGAACCAGGAGAAACGTGTCATATGGATATTTTCGGTCCCTTAAAAACCACGCTTAAAGGTAATAGCTATGTTTTATCTATGATAGATGCATTCACAAAATATATTCACATCGTTCCACTTCCGGATACTAGGTCCAGTACGATTTCAAAAGGTTTCTTTGATAATTACATTGTACACAGGGGTTGCCACATAAATTAGTCGTAGATAACGCTACATATTTTAAGAGTTCCGAATTTGTTGAATTTTGCAGAGTCATGGGTATTCAAAAAGGCACATATCAAGTTATTCCGCTCACGTCAACGGTAGGGTAGAGAAACCCAATCAATCGCTAGCCAATATCCTTGCATCAATTTCACAAAACACAAACGATTGGGATGATCAACTCCCGCACACCATGTTAGCATTAAATTCAGCGATCCATGAAGCTACATACACATCTCCCTTTTTCCTAGAGCATGGCAGAGATATTCGATTATCCTACACTTACGAAAAGAATTCTGATACACCACAAAATAAGTATGAATATGTAGAGAAACTTTTACCGTCTTTGGAGCATACTTTCAATAAAGTTTTAAAAAATCTAAAGGATCAGGAGGCATCACATGTTGAATTGAGTACGAGAGCGACAAAACAACATCATTACGATTACAAGATCGGGTCCTTGTGTTTTATATAGACGCCTAACATTAAATCTAATTTATCTCCAAAACTCAGACCTAAGTTCGAAGGTCCTTACAGAGTGATAGAGCGTTTTTCTAATGTCAATTATAGGGTGCAACATGTAGAACAATTGAGGAAAAGATTTAACACGCATGTCAATCGGATGATTCCATTTATTAAGAGATTTTCATATTTGCATTTGAAAAATTTGGATGATTTACAACCAGACGAGACGGAGGTTAAGGGTATTGTTCCAAGTTCACGGTATAATTTAAGGGCTCGTGCAGGTAATTCGGCTCGTTAAATACGTTTCTGCGCTAAAATATTTGAGGGAGACTTAATTTTTTTTTACAATTTTACGCCTCGTCATTTCGAGAGCACGCATTGAATGATACCTGTCTCATAGTTGCACCTTGTTTCATGCTGTTTTATGTTTTTTTTTAGTTATTTCAAATTTTGTACTCATTTATTTAATGATTTCCTGTTATTTAATGAATTCCAGTTAAATTTTTTTTATGCAGTTTGTTTTATGTCGTGATTTTATGCTTAAATGACATAGTGTTGTTTGTGGTTAATATCAATTTTAACTCTAGATAAAATATTTTCATGCTGTGTGTTTTGGGCAATATCTTAAATAAATTTGTAATGCAAGTGTTATTCAATGATAATGATGTACGTACGTCAATTTTAATTTTAGTAATTTCAAGCTTTAATTTATGTTTGTGACAAAGGTCAAATTTTGGGGTCTCTGGACACCTGTCATGAAATTTGAATGTTGTTATGATACATACATATTTAAAAATTTTTTTTTCCCTATTACATAATTTGTTTTGTGATTATTATCTAGAATTTCAATAATTTTTTCATATAAAAGGCTCCTTTATTGAATTGTTTAGTTTATGCTGAATTGATTGTTTATAACTGTACTTTCTGGTTAAATTTTTATTTTTGCATAGAAGATCAATTTTGGTAGCAGCATTTTTTGTTAGAATCAATTTTATTGCTAAATTGTGTTGGTGTATTAATTTTAAGTGGTTGTGTATTACTAAATGATGATAACATTGGAATTTATGCTTGTTAAGATATGGATAGAGATGGTTGTTTGAATATTTTCTATAAGATATTAGGTTGAAACTTTAATATGTTTTTCCCGCGCATGTTTTTTTTTATGTGAGATGATTGCTAACTTTTACTTAAAATTTTTTGTGTTGCCGTTAAGTGTTTTAATGCTTCTAATTTCTGCGTTGTTTGTTTTGCTATAGATTTGGAATTTTTTTTGTTGTGGTTTAGATTACTTGTGGTTCTTAAATTAATGTGCAGTCAATCATTGTGTCTCGCTTGTGTGCTAAACTGTACTAGGAATTGAAGGTTTGTTTGTCGCGATAGTATTTCTGTTGGTTTAGATTAATATTGTGGTTGTTAAATTAATGTGCAGTCAATCATTGTGTCTCGCTTGTGTGCTAAACTGTACTAGGAATTGAAGGTTTTGTTTGTCGAGATAGTATTTCTGTTGGTTTACATTAATTATGGTTGTTAAATGAATTTGCAGTCAATAAGTGTGTCTCGCGGTTGTGTGCTAAATTACTAAGAATTTTGATTTTTGGTCGGTCAATATTGTATTTTTTTTTTCTCGTTGGGGCTAGGCTTACATGTGTTGATTTATGTCAGTGCGGGTAGATTATTTCACTGAGTGTTGACGTTGATTCAATTTTTTGTTCTGGATTTTAGTACGTAGTTCTGCTTGTTATTTGGTAAAGTTTTTTTTGTTGTCGTTGGTCAGCTAATGGTGTTAAAAATGTTTCGTCCATTCGTTTCGAAAACGTGGGGAGAGCTTGTCCGCACCCCTTTTTCGTCGTATTCCCCCAGCACGACATCCGGTATAGGACAAAACACTGTTTGTTGATTGGAATTTCTGTTTATTGGTTACTCCTTGTCGCAGGGACTCCTCCCCGCGGGCAGCATAATTCAGGGGTGGAATTTTTGGATGTCGCATTCTTGCCGCCTTAGGAGGGGTCTTCCCTTCCCCCCACTGCTGTCGCGACAGAGATTCAGCAAAATTTTTCCGATGGGTTTTCGTTCCCCACCCCTTGTTTCCTGTTTTTACGTTACGGTGCTGTTGCTATGAGACTCGGAACTCATAAATTTTTTGGTTTGAAACTGTTGGAAGAGGATCGGGCGTTGTTGCTAGGATAATTAGGAAGTGTTGAACTAGGATTGGGTGTGAATTTTTTTGTTGTTGTTGTTTCACTACTTGTAAGGAGTTACATAAGTTTGAGTTAAGAGATTTCGTGGAATATTTGAGACAGTTATTTGAAGGAGATCGATAAAGTTTGCACTGATGAATTTGTTGAATGGTTGGGAAGGTTTTTTTTTATGGAGATAGTTAAGTTTGTGTTCAAAGTGTACGTTTATTCGATAGTTGTTTTTTTATGGAAATGGATAATTGAATTGAAAAGAAAGTCACATGGTTTATTTCATAAAACTGTTTGATGTACTGAAGGATATTTTGATTTAGGGATTTTGGGCAAAGGAAATTGAGTTGATATAATTATGCGGTATATTTGAGAAAGTTGTTTTGATGTGAGAAGGTAATTTGAGTTCCGGATTTTGTACGATTTCGAGTAATTAAGTTGATGAACATAGATAAGTTGAATTAATGATTGTGTGGTATATTTAGGAAGGTTTTGAGATGCATTTAGGAAAGCTGAGGATTATGCGAGATTTTTGTAAATAAATTGATGAGCATAGATGGTTTTAGTTAATGGTATTGTGGAGCAGTCAATTGATTATTCGGTAGTTGCAGATGAGTTTAGTTAGTGTTGTTGAGGCATAAGATGTGAACGATCTGAGGTAAAGGTAATTTTGGATTATCGAGGAATCATTTTAAGGTTACTGAGAATTTTAGGTTGTTGTTATAGAATTGTACTTGAGTTATTAATTAGAGGATTTTCGATGAATTGAGTTAGCGGTATTGTTGTAAATCGAGGATCTTGTGTGTGTTTTTTTTCGTGTTTGTATAGTTTTTGCGCGTATAGTGAAACAATTTAAGTTTTTTTTTTTTTTTGTATTATTTGGACTTGTGGATACATTGTATTACGAGGATTGTTAAAAAGTTATGGTGATTAGTTAAGCGATATTTTTTTATATTGGAAACTGTTTAATTCTGTGTAACACTTGCAATAATTTTCTTTTAGTTAAATTACTTTACTCTGTATGTATCGCCTCATATGACTTGGGTTGCATATCAATTTTATGTTTTATTTTTTTTCTGAAATTTTCAACTGCACTTGTGATTTCTGGAATTCATTTCTCAAATGGAAATTCAAATGTATTGAATGTGGAAGAATTTTTTTTTCTCTTTAAAGTTTCTTTTAAGCAATATTAATCGATACAGTTTTTTTTTTACAATCGGATTTGCTATTTTTTTTTTAGTTATAATTCTGCACTCTGTTTCTTGTGTTGGCGGTTGCCGGCGATCGTCATATCGCAGGAAATGGGATGTTATGTTTTGTTTGTTTTGCTTTTGTACACTTTGGGGGTGCATACTGATCACATGCGCACTCATAGTTTGCAATTCTAAATTTAATTACAGTATTTTTTTTTAACTTTCATTTGTAACCAATGCTAGTGGTGAATTTTTTTTTCAAATTCCTTAGGGTACTCAGCATTCTTGCAGGTTATAAATTTTTTTTATCATTTATACGATTAGTTAATTTATAAAATTTTAATTTGCAAATCTGAATTAATTCCGTTAAATTTTTTTTTAAACTTTTATTTGTAACCAATGCTTTTAGTGAATTTTTTTTTAATTTCTTAGGCTACCAAGCATTCTATGAAGTTACAAAATTTTTTTTTCTCCACTTATGCACACTCATCATTTCAATCTCTAATTATTTTTTTTACTTTTACTTAATTATTTTCATTAAATATTATCAATGCTCTTAGTGAACCATTGAAATTTTTACGCTTGAGTATGTAAAGAGTTCTGCTAGTTTTTTTTTTTTTTTTTTTTTTTGATGGTCTGGGACTTTCACTTCACATTGGTCGTGTCAAGATTTCGATGTTAAACGATTATGAAGTGTCTGTTTCTGAGCGCCACGCTTGAATTGTATGTAAATGTTTTCACTGGCGTTTATTTCTTATCAATGTATTTTGTTCAACACTCCTAAGTGTTGTTTTATTAGTTGCGCAGTTGTTAGATACGCCAATTTTGTATTCTTACGTGTTATTTGTCTTAATATTTTTATTATTTAGTGGCACACGATTCTTTGTGATTGTTTAATTATTTCTATTTGTCAGTCTGTGTCTGATGTTTTGTGAATTGTTTGGGTGATCCATTCAGTAAATTTTTTTTTCTCCTCTTCGTACATTAACGTCATTATAGTTGTTGATAGTTAATTTGGTTTTCCCTCACGGAATAGGTTAGGAACTTCAGAAATTGATTGTATTTTTTTAACATTCTTATTTTCATTTTATGAGGGGTGAGAGGAGTTGGAAATTGGTGCTTGGAGTCTTCAAGGGTGGTCACAAAGGGCCAAGTTTAATTTTTTCTCATAACTGTTTTTCATTACTAATATGGTTTCCCTGGGAGACAAAGTTTCTGTTATTTTTTTTTGCAGTTTAGCAGATTTCTTTAGCAATATCTGAGCGACGATGGAGCTGCCAACATCATGGATGAACATGGACAGAACCCCTCATAAGACGTGAACAGCTGATAGTGAACCAGGAGTCTACAAATTTTGTTCTTGACATAGACATTTGCCGACGCTAGGCCAATTCTGTATTTCGTTTGCTTACTGAAATTTTTTTTTATTATTATTCATTTTTGGTTTTGTTAATCTGAGAGAGGGGAGGAGTGATGGGGGGCCGCCTTTCCATAAGGATTACAACAGTAATTTGTATACAGACCCTTTTGTTGTTTACAAGCAGAGGAATTTCTGGGAGTGCCTCTCACCCCACCGAAAAAGGGTGACGCATTTCCCACGCCTGGAAGAAGGCAATGTACCCATAAATACATCATGGTATGGGATGTTTTTGGGGAATTTCCCGCGTTTTGGGTGAGTTATGGACCGCGGGAAGATATCCCTCCGCTGACTTCAGACCAATCAGAAAAGCTGATTGTGTTTCGAGAAAGAATCCCCTCCAGAATACAGGGGTAAACCGCCGCGAAATATAAGCGCTTGCACGACGAATTTAGTCACTTTCTGACACAAATTTTATCACCGATTTTGGTCTGACGACCCTTTGACAAATTGCCGAGGTTGGAGACTCCCGAGATATGGCACACCATGTTCTCTCTCTCTCTCAGATCCTAAATCAGTTAAGTGATAATGTATATCTTTAGTAATTAACGTAATTTAAATGTTTTGTAAATAAATTAAGTGTAATTTAAAGAAGGTTTTTTAATTTAGTGTCCGTGTTATTTGTCTTTAATGATTAATGTCTAAATTTAAGCTATAGTGTGACGCCAAATGTTAATTTAGAACCTGGGTACTAAAGAACGGATAATAAGAATAAATTAAATTAACTTAAGTTAACCGGGCGTCGCATTACATATTATGCTCGGTATTAATATCATCAAGAACTGGGGATCTCTTGGAGCTAACCGCATTAGATTCGATTTTTGTCACCTCCAAGACAAAAGTGGGCTCTTACAAGACAGTCCACGTCGGCCGATGACCATGTGCATGCCCGTCACATAGGGAAATTTTATTGTAAATATTATAGCATTGTAAATGGAGAAAATATCATCACTTGTTTGGCCTTTGGTGGAGAGTGGCAAAATTGTTGGTTCGCGGGGAAGATCAAATTAATTAACAAGAAACTCTATTTCAAGACGATTTTAACTTCCCACTCCTTTAAAACAAATCATTGTGGAATTCTTTAGAAATCTGGTCATTCGAAACTTCAAACTTTTTAATGCTTCTAACAACTTGTGCATTATTTGTATAGTTTAATCGTATGCATTGGAATATTTTCTTTTTGAAAATGTGGTGACACCATGAATTAATGGAACCGCTACTGGTTGCAGGATGTAACGCTGGCCTCTCAAGAAAGCCTTTACGAACACCAAAGGTGATTCCCGTCAATATCATGGGGTCTCTCTATACTCTCTATATCATTTTCTCTCTATACCTCAATCCCATGATATTTCCGTACTGGAGTGTTCGAAAGCAATGCGCTAAAAATGTTAAAACTATCGGTTTCTTACACCAGCAATCGTGTTTATTTATCACCAGAAGGCAGTACCAGATTATTAGTAGCGTGTTTAGTGATAGATATTTTATTTTAAACTAGATGCAAGCACAATCAAACATATTTACATAAGCAATATATTTTTGTAACCTTATTTCAATTACTTAGTTCCGCTGTTCGTGAATAAATGTGGGCTGCTTACTGTGATAAAAAAAGTATGTTTTATTTATATTGTATACATTATGCAGTTAGTTTAGAAGGGAATCGGATTTTAATTTAAGTATAAAGAGATCTGAGCGAGATTCTGAAATTACTGATTGTTTTGAAAGTTCTGTAAGTGAACCTGAGAGTTAGAATCTGTACTGTTACTAGCGATATATTGGTCTTTTCTCATACTTAAAAATTTATCTCACAAGAAAAAAAATACTAACGTGTTTTTACATTTCAGAAGCCTAAAAGAATAATCCTTCAATGTTTAAAACATATTTTTTATAGTTTTTTTTTTCTTTTTGCTGGAAAACCGACTTTCAGTCATAATAATCCTAGAAATGTTGCCTTTTCTTAAATAGTTAAATTTTTGTATTCCAAACTAAAAATTTATTCAAAATTTAAAAATATATATTGAATATATACTTAGTTTTATATAATTTTATTGAATAAAAAATAGGCACTTTTATCGTCGTTTTCTTCAAAATTATCTGACCGTAAAGGGGTTAATGTCATGCACAATTTCACCCCATATAATTGCGTCTAATCTTCTGCGTGTATTTCATTCATAATAAACAATAAAATGTCGGAGTTGATCGCATTACCTCCACTCACGGATCCAGTTACAGTTTCCACTAAGAAAGACCGAAGCTGGACTCATGAGCAAATACCAACCGATTACAATCTGTATGGCATGAAATATAAAAAATCTTCAACTAGGATGCCATTATGTTAATGTAAGTCGTCGTAATGATACATAAGAGTCTCATTGCAACTCTTGAAACAGTCGACTAATTTTTCTATAGTTTATGAAATGAAATAGAAGTACCCACTTTTTATTCACTGGGTGTCTGAATCAGTAACTGTTCGATCTGTACGTCTATGCCTTACAAGATGTTTTTCTTCTCTTGGTCATTTCAGCAAGGCCTTCCTGAGTCTGACTGACGTTAGTCGTAGGGGCGTGTGATAACATTCACAACAGCAATATTATTTCAATTAATTTCTGCAAAATTTAATAATTAATCCATGTTTTTTATTCGGCATATGCCAAGCATTTCCAAATGCTAAAATTGCATTCGGCCGAGATTCCCTGATTGAAATCCTGGATTAAATTAATTATTTCTATTTTGATAAGTTAGACAATCTTTTTGAAAGCCGCCCTGAGTGACTGAATCTGAAAACTAGTTCATTTTATCAACCCAAACCTCAATTATTTTAGTCATTTTTTTTCTAGGTACATTGTTCTATGTTGCATGCATGAGTATAAAAATATTTTCCTCTCTTACACTTTATATATATATATATATATATATATATATATATATATATATATATATATATATATATATATATATATATATATAATATATATAACCATATATATATATATATATATATATATATATATATATATATATTGTCACGAGTTCGAAAAGTACACAGTTCAATTAAACAAACAATTAGATTTATTCTAACGCTGGGAGCTATACAACACACTGGACTGAGAACATGCCCAACTGGCGATGAACTCTGCTTTTATACACTTCGGAATATTGAAATATCACAGTATGCACTCTATCTGGATTCATCTAGAACCTAGAGAAACAATACATAAACAAAATTCCAGTCTTTGGATAAATCTGCCGGGGCCGGGATTCGAACCGAGGACACAGGAAGTTCAGTCAACGCTCTGCCAACTCCGGCTATAGCAAATTATGCGTGTGGCATTGCTCCCCTCGAAAAGAAGACAGCGCCCGCTGTCATTTTATATAGTGATGGGTCCTTTGTATGATTCTTTGGGGGAGGAATATCCTCGGTTTCGATTTGCTCGGCGGGATCATGGTACGGTTTCATACGCAGTACATTCTCTTAGTTTTCTTTCGTAGGATCAAAATCTTGTACTTCGTAAGTCACGGTGATAAACGGCGTAGCACCTGATACGGTCGAAATAGTTTTCGGAGAGACCACTTTTTCTCACTGGAGTATAAACCCATACGGATCTCCGGGAGCGTAGATACCATTTGGTGTTTGGAATCGGCGTATAGTATCAGAGTGTGCACTCCCGGGCTATATATCATCAAAATAGGACAGAATAGCATTGTATCTAGTGTCGTTTATATTTCATCCCAATTTTTTTCTGCTCTACATCCACATACATTGACAACATGTCGGCCAAGGTCTTATTGAATATCCATTTGTTTGGGGATGATATGAAGCGATGATATGTTACACAAGTAGTCTGGATCGAAAGACGGCTCCACGATATATACTAGCTCCATGCCTGAGGACAATTTCTTATCGCTATTTCGTCGACTTCGGCTGTCGGCATATATATCGTATATATCCCGTGCAGACTATATCCATTTGTTTATGAGCAGATGAAATCTCCCAAGGAGATCAATTCCAATGCGATAGCTATAGCTGGAGGGATATATGTTCGTTGAGGGAACGGAAAGTGATTACCGAAGGCATTTCATGACAAAATACCCAGAAGTATAAGAACACAATTTTTGAAATTTGGAGAGGAGCAAAGTATTTAGGCCTAAGAAGAAGTAAGAATTTGTAAAAATTGTATATACCAATTCGATTAAGTGGGCGTTGCATGAGCTGGAAGTCTGAAATACCATAGCTATGAATAGTGCGGTTGTGCAAGCATTGCAATTAAGAGAATGAGTGTGTATAAGCTTCAATATACGACTAAAAAACCCTTTATTATACTCTTGTTTGTGGGGAAGTCTGCTGGTTTACACTCCTCCCCTCCCTTAGAAAAGTAAGATACGAAAAGATGTTCTACGTTATATACAATTTTCTATTCACAAATGCGATAACTATGTACAGTTCGTATTTATACAAAGTCATTAAAAACGTTGATTTTTTTTTCCTTGATAAAGTTTTTCGAAACATGTAACTATTTTTTGTTCAGAATGTTAAACCATTATTGCAGGTTTTGTACATATAGATTTTTTTAATGTGGTACGAGTTTGTGCTGCAGAAAGAATATCGACACTGTGCGAACCTTCTACTAGCACAACACAATTAATTATAAATATATTTAAATTTTACATGTATGTGTGTGTGCGAAACATTTATTTATTAAATAAATCATAAAAACTAATCAACAAAAATAAGGTTCTTCGTTTTCTTTCTTTTTTTTCCTTTTCATTCTTTTATTACACTTTTTATCAGAAAAAATTACAGCTGATCAGTTCCCAACAAAAAAAAAAATATCTCCATTTTTTTCGTTGGAAAATTTTTCCAATTTTCAATTCCGGTTTCACTTATCCAACATTGCTCATTTCTGTGACCTAAAAAAAGTGAGCAACTGGTAAATCATTTAATAACTAAGAAGAATATTACTTATTTTACTAAAATTTACAAGAATCAGAAAATATCAAAAAATTTACTTAACCACATTGGCTTCTGAGCAACTCATATACAATATATACATATATATATATATATATATATATATATATATATATATATATATATATATATATATACTCGATACGGTCGAGCGGGGTTATTGAGTCACCCTAATCCTTTTTTTTTATAATTATTTTATTGTACACGATACAAATCGTGATTCTGGTGAATAATTTAATTAAGAGAAAGTTTACCTACCTACTTTCAAGGACTTTTCATTTTTTCTTTGGTAACAAATAAACAGTTTTGCCAGAATTAACGATTTCGTAATCTGGGCATCCCACGTGACCTCTTCCGGGTAAAAAGTGTATTCATTATGATTATATGAAATTTTGTAAAACGTTTTTAGCGTTGTGCTTTATACTTATAGAATACTCGTAAAAATAAGTCTTGGCAAAGTAATCCTTCAAAGTGCTCTCCGTGTATTTCCAAATTTAATAAAACTCTTTTGCATGGAAAAAAGCGCAACAGAGAACACCTAAGAGAGGGGTCATAGCTAACTGTACCAATAACTTAGAAGGTCAGACAGATTACAGCTATAATGTGCAGTAATTCTAAAATAATGACAGTGATTATTTTTTTATGTTCCTTATTTTTTTTTAAATTCTGGGTTTGGGATCTGTTTTTTTCTCTCAAAGAGTAGTATGTTAGATTTAAAAAGAAAGTGTAATAAAAAAATCTCTCATCATGGGATTGCAGCAAATCAAATAAAAGTTTTTTTATTTGGTTATAGAATCAAAGATAGCTAATAAGGTATTGAAAAAGTTTTTATTTCTGTTGACTTTATATCGCGCTCGCACCTATATAAATTATATCAGAGTAAAAATGCATGTTTTATTATATCTAAAAGTATTTTGTTTTAATTCATTCCAGTAAATTAATTATTTTTAAATCTTTTATTTTCGATATGCTCGCGCCTCCCTCGTAATTTTATCACGCCCCCCAGGGGGCGCTCCCCACAATTTGAGAAACACTGGTTTAAGCTAAATTTGTTTTTCTTCTTTCTGTTTTAAAAAAAAGAATTAGGTTTTCTTAGTGTATTTTTTTTCAAAGTTAATTATTTTTTCCTCGGATAAGAGTCAACAATTAGTGTTTTTAATAATATTTAATGTAATGATTGATACTTTTTCATTATGCGTATATTTAACACGTGAAAAAAAGTTTTTTAAACCAGCTATTAATTTTTAATGAATATTCAAAATTTTACTTATATATTTAGATGCAACATGCTTTAAAATTATATATATATTCATTTTAAAATAATTTTAAAAGCACAAAAATGATTAACTTATGGTTAACCTCTTAAAAATAACTATAATTCGCGCGATTAATTTCAATAAAAATGATTTGAAGAACAATATATAATTATTTCGAAGAAACTAAATTTTACTTTAAGTTGACCCCTGTAAAGAATTTATCTTCTAAAACACGCATTAATAGCTAATGCATTTGTTGTGTTTACGTCAGGAAATTACATCATTAGAGAAGTGAAACAAAATTCACTTGCTTTTAAGTTAAAACCTTTTCTTACTTTGCTTTTTTTCTTAATGTTGCATACTAAATTACATATTTAATGGTATAGCATAGTTATTTTTTCCAATAAATCCAATAACTTTATTCCTATTCACCAATTATATTTCCCTATCACGTAGTTATTTAAAAAAAGGTAGCTATACAAGTGACAAATTTCCTAGAATAAGTCTGCAAAATATAAATGCATATATGAAGCTTCTTTTTTCTTAACTAATTCTTTTTTTAAAACCTTTTATGAAAATTGCGCATCATATTGATTCACAGTTAACGAAAATTACGTGATTTAAAATTTTTTATGCTTGAAATATTTGAATACACTATCAGCATTTTAAATCCAGAAAAGGTTGAGTGCTAAACTCGGGTGCAAAAACTATGTTATCTTCATATTTTGAATATATTTATCGATAGTCTGAATGCGGCAATGAAGTAGTTTTTACTGCTCTACGATTTCAAAAAAATTGATCGTCACACAATGCTCGCCATCTGAAATACAATACCATGAAGAGAACACACACACAATGAGTAAAAGATGTATGATACATAGAGCGATATAAGGCATGCAAATTATGTACATCAATAGTTTCACATGTAAGGTGTACAGAATAAAAGAAATTAAACTACTTTTAAGCAAAATATTATTTTTTATCTCTTCATGCCTGAGTACAAAAAAGTCAAATACATCATACCGTTTTAAATTTTACCTCGGACAATGAAGTTCGGTGAATATTCCTAAAACATTAACGTGGATGAAATATTAACGACAATTAAATTACTGTCCCTCAAATAGTCACCTTCGATAATTATGCTCCTGTGATTTTTGCTATACATGTCCTAAGGAACTTTGCAAGAAGTCTTGTTTCGAGATGGAGTTCAAAAATCTCATCACGTTTCGTTGGATGTAAGAAATATCGTCAAATCTCTTTCCTTTCATTGCGAGTTTCAATAGTGGAGGATTGAGATCCACCGAGAATTGGTGAATACTCAATTGGTTTCAGCCTTTTTTTTTGCCAAAAATTGTTTGGCGATATTCGCTGTGTGAGGGCAAGAATTGCTGTGAAAAAAAACATGAACCTAGTTGGGCGTACTGGAGTCGTACTCCGCGTAGATATTTTAAGAAAAGGGTTGAAATTACAGTGTACCTTGCAACATTCATCATCCAAATCTCATACGCAATCGACAATATTTCGTGATTAACTTACTCACTTTCTCAATGTTTTCGACACGTACGGAGGTCACTGGTCTTTCGCTACGAGGATTGTTAGAAACACTATCCAGGCTTTCTTAAAAACAAGCGAACTACTGGTACACACATTTCATGGACAGTGCTTTGTCTTCATATACACATAACAGTGTTCCATAAATTTTTGTCGGTGTCTTGTCAACCTGAAAACAAAAACTATATAAATTGATTTTTGTTCAATCATTTTCCTGTTCTCAATTAAGAACCAGCGTAATGAACCAGCACTTTGTAAAACTAATATTGCACGGAACACAAACAAAGCTTAATTAAACAACGGTGGGGGCAGATGGTCAACACCTGTTGCTACGCATGTATGCAGTGTTTCGTTAGTTTAGCAAGATCAGACGTTATCTGACTTCTTTCACCGAACTTTATTTTCAGAGGTTGTTGTTGTTAATCATGCCTCCTGTCTGACATAGTCAGATCGAAGCCCACGAAATTCATCGTGGCAATGGGCTAGATATACGCATGTCATTGGCCTTAGCCTTGAGCACCATACATGTGCCAGTATAACTTAGCTCGTTGAAATCTCCGAAGGGACAATAGAACATTACGATAGATGGCGCCACCATCTATGTCCACCTCCACAATTTAGGCATGGAACTGAAGTGGAGGGAAATGCTCTCCAGCTCCCTACACTCGTGATTCATCCCACAAGACTCTCGGACCCACTGATTTAACGAGCACCTACTCCATGTGTACTCGGAGGGTATTTAACGGTACGGGCATCGAACCCAGGTCCGGAGTCCAGTGCTCTAACCACTAGGCTATCCACGGCCTCACAGAGGTTGTTATATCGTAGTCAGTATAGAGCATACTTTCGAATTTGACATAAGAAGGATTGTGTCATATAGAATAGGCACAGATTATTCTTTGAGAATTAAGGGCATTTTTTCAGAATAAAATCAAGCTCCATGTTGTGAAATCGAAATCAGTGTATGCAGGAGTAACGGATAGGCTGATGGGAATAGTTATATCATTTACATTTCAGCTATATGCTTGAGAATAGATATGTTTTGTTCATATGAAAAATAGATCGTACTTTAGCATTAAAACCTGTTACAAGAAATGGACATAGCAGCTGAAAATCCTGTGTAACATCATATCATTTGATTGCTTTAACGACAAATGGCAATTCTCATAACGCATAAACTTATGCTGCTAAATTTGAACATATGTCAAGAACAGACGAATAAATAGTTTCTGTTGTATGGATAACTATAAAAGGGATACAATTATCCTTACAAAACCTCAATGCTCGTATTTATGTCAATATTACTTTGACCTGAGTAAAATAGTTTGTCTTTTTCTATTGTGATAGCGTTACATCGATTTTTAAGCTTTCGGGGTGGGAAAGAACTATTAGATTTTTACTCCTGCATCCCTAATAAAAAATATCTTTACCACGGCATCGAACAGTAATTTTATCATCCAGTTTCAACCAATGAAAAATATATTGGTTCATTTCCAGTTTTCGTTCTGCTAAAACAAATGGTTTGGAGCTCTGTTCCGAATGAATAATTTTATTTTGTGTATATTCTTATTTGTACTAAAAATATAATTCTATAATGATAAAATATTGTAATTCTTTAAAATTTTGAAGATTACTAGTACTAAGAAACGCTCTAGTAAACATCAAAACAGTTAATCGTGAAACAGTGTACATGCAATTATGTTAATTATATGGGGGGCATACATTGATTGCAAAATATTAATAAGTTGCTTATACAGTAACAAACTGACTGAAAGATCGAAATTTTGAACGGAAACAAAATTATTTTTTTCGGTTCACTTCCGGTTTTCGTTCCGATCAAAATAAAAGGGGTTATTTTCCTGTTTTCGGTTCGAAGGCCTGATCGATACACTCAACAAATTCTAATATATATCTAATATTTTGCAGCCATTTGTCTTAATTAATCTTAAAGCTAATTTATGAATTTATCTTAAAATACATGTAGCGCAAAATATTCAAAGGAGTTTTATTGACAGTCAAATTGGATTTGAATCTTGATTTGACCTTTGTCCTAATCATTTGTTCATTGAAGGTATGTGATCAATATTGGGAAAACATCTGTGAGCAAGCACATATACTACCTATTATTACACTGCATGTCCGTTGTTTATATTTGAAAGCAAAATGCGTTCACGTATTTCAAGAATCTATCAAGTCTCTTTTTTATTCCAAAGTCAAGAACTGCCAGAAAACTTATTATTAACCATGGAGAATATACAAATTTCTAATTTATTTCTTTTTCTACGAGTGAAACCAGACCAATATTAGAAAAAATTCCAAATATACGTTTTACTTTATTTGGTCTATAAATGTGTCATATATCTCGCCCTTTATGATCTTGTAGTTTGGGTGGATTTTAATGTTTCTTAAACAAAGCAAGAATTGATTTAAAGAGGTCCATCAGAAAGAGTTAATTTAATATAACTCACACTTATAATATTGATACATTTAAAATTTTACAACTTGCTTAGATAAATGGCAATATTTTCATTTTTTTAATGTTTCATTATATTTGTTCTCATTTTACATTACATACTTCTGTGACAATTAAATAACCGACACAAAATTAGCTTTATTTGTTGCTGTGTTATTGTGACTTATGCCACTTGCCTGACGAAGTCAGATCGAGGCCCTCGAAATTCATCGCAGCCAAGGGCTAGAATTTACGTCTGTCGTTAGCCTTAGACTTGAGCACCATGCAGGTGACATTGCGTTTTTGCTCGGTTTCACCCCAATTTAGAGGGAGGAAACCCTAGGGTGGTCAAGGGTCTCCTACCTCTCTTCCGCTTCCACTAACCCCACGAGTGGACTTGCGGCTCGATGGCTATTTAAAGTACCCCCATGCCACAAAGTCACTATACATTTACAAACACCCTAATGTCTTCTCCAGGACTCAAACCCAGTCTATGTACTAGTACCTTTTATAATATCCTTCAACATACTCCCTGTACCTATCAATACAAAATTGCATACGGGTTTTCTAACATTCGCAGAAGTGCTGAGCCTCATTAGGTATCACAAAACTTCATTGTGTCATTTTTACATTCACCTCTCCTACAGACAGAAAATGTGTTCTCATCAATCCATTTTTCACTTTAAGAAACTGGTAGAAATC
The DNA here is from genome assembly GCA_019973935.1 of Trichonephila clavipes. NCBI lineage: Eukaryota > Metazoa > Arthropoda > Arachnida > Araneae > Nephilidae > Trichonephila > Trichonephila clavipes. The sequence continues at coordinate 1,675,640 of BMAU01018891.1, forward strand.
ATATAGTATGAGATCTAATGAGTACGGAGGATGCTCGAACACAGTAATGTGTTTGTCCTCCAAGAACTGTTTCATAGAGAAAACAATGTGCCCTGGAGAGATAGTTGTTTTGGTGTAAACTCCACGCGTGTTATTGCTCTACAGATCTTTACTTTTTTTCCTCACTTTTCCTCTAAAATGTCTCACTACCTTAATGTGGTACGGTTGTTTTATCTTTTGGCCTCGAGATAACCATTCTACGATGATGATGCCTTTATTATCTAACAAAACAATGAACATTATATGTCTATGATGTCACAGATTCATCAACTTCGGCAACTCCCAATTTTCCAAAAAAAAACATTTATGTCATTTAAAAATATGACCATGTGACGTGCAATTATCTCCAAACACTCCTTTAAAAATTTAAAACATCCAGTTGGAATTATTATTATTATTATTATTTCTAAATTCCGCATGGAGTTTCAAAGTGATGCGCCGATTAATTTTTACGTTTATTACGATCACGGCACTTCGACGCAACCATTTCTTTCACAAACAAAGGATAAAAAACAAAATAAATTATATAGAGGGGTGGATAACCTGCATTAGGACATTAAAGATCAAGATCAGTTATATTCCATCCCCATTCCTTCGCACCAAGCCTCATGGCTATACCATGTATGGAATTTAAGTGCTACAAATTGTAATACTACTCTCGTATAATATCAATTTTGTTTTCTTAAATAAATTGAAGAAAAATGAGAAATATATTTACCTTTCCTTACCTTATAAGAAATACCCTTACCTTTACCAACTCATTACGTTTTTTGGAAAAAAAAAGGCAATGAGTTGAAGTTATTTTTTAACTTTAAAAAGATATTAATACCATAACGTTTTAGGTGTTTTTTTATTTTTTGTATTTTATATATCAAACGCAAAATATCTTGCATTTTGACAAAAATATTTACAAACAATTTTCTCGAGAAGCGACCTTTGTATTGATATTTTAAAACGGCCTTGATTGAATGTATCTTTTATCATTAAAATATGATAAAATAATTATTAATTTAGATAAAACAATTTTTTTACAATAATCATAGATGCTTAAATGATAGGAAATATTTTCAAATAAAAGAAATGTATCATATTAACATTAACGTATTTTTAAAGTTCTTCTTTCAAAAATCCTTGATTAATTAGTTTTGTTTGAAGCGTTATTCTACGATATAAATTGGTCAATCCAAATTTTGTTTCATTTTAAACTTGTTTATCTCTTTATTTTTTATTTTAATTCTAAACCTTCAAACTTAAATTTCTTACGTTACCTGCTGTTTCACTTAGGATGAACTATAGGTCCACTCTGATTGGAAACTCAACTTTCAAATCTATACGTACCCAAATGGTTGAACTCTGGTATCTGCCAATTAGAACTTCTCTTCTCTTTATTCAGACAGATATAAACTGTCACTGCTAATTTTGTCACTATCGGAATTTCGTACTTTTGCTGCATTTGAATTGGTTAGGCTTGTTCCGTCTACTTTCCACATCTCCAAATTATCACTTTTTTTGGCTTGTAAAAAAAGCTTTTGTCAATATAATTTTAATTCTCTCACCAAAAAAGAAAATAATTATATTAATTTTAAAAGTAAATTTTCTTTATCTCCAATTTTAACGTACACTGGGCAATAGAAAGTTCAGTACAGCCATCTAAAAATACCTGATAGAAGATTAGAGCCAGATAGGACTAAGTGATCAATACAATTTATCGGCAACGACCGTTAAAAATGTTGTTAATTTATTTGCATGCAGCGAATTAAAAGATAAATATATTGTAAATAAAATTGCATTTATTTCAATTAATGTCACTCAACACAAATAATAAATTATATCGCATTATTAAACACAAAATGTATCTTAAAAAAGCATTAATCTTACAAGGAACGTCGAAAAAAGGTGTGAATACTATTTTTTTTTATGTAATAGGTGTTTAACAATATATATTGTACATAATACAACCTCAAAATAAATATATCTTTCAGTCCAAATATGAGTTAGAAATAATTTTTTTAGTACTTTATGCACATATTTTGTAAAAAATATAATAAAAGAAAAATAAATCCAATTTTTTTTAATTCTCAGTTTTCTATTTGTATTCAGATAAATTTGCCATATCTTGCTATTACTTTTTCTAAGGTTTACATAAGTCATACATCAAAAGTTGACAACTCTTACAAACATGACTATTGGACGTGCTTAGAGAGTTAAAAAAAAGTAAAAGGATGATTTTGCTTTGAATTGTTTGAGCATAAATATTCACACCAGTCGCAATTTGTAGTGGCAAAGTAAAAGTATTTGCTTAAATATATTTTAGTGATTTCTTTTTTTCGTATTTTAGGTTTACTTCACATTTAAAAGTTTTATAAATATTTTCCTCATATCATGTTGTCTCGTTTAAAATACCAAAAAGAAAGAAAAAAAACTAACGATGTTATGCGAAAAATATTGTCCTAAAGATAGGAAAACTCAGAAATAAAAATTATCAAAGTTAGTTTTTTAAATAAACATAATTTTGTTAAAAATTAAATTGAACCACATGCGTTAAGATGAAATGTAAGACATTTTGTAAGGTAAACTATTTAAAAGGTGATTTTAACTTTGGTATGATAGTATTTAAAACTTTCTCACACAAAAATTCATACACGCATTATATGTTATTCAGTATTAAATGTATATTTTCGAAATGATAAAATAATATTTTTCTATTGTAGCTTTATCAATTTTCTTGGTAAAAGGATTCGAATAATTTTTTTATATATATAAATTTCAGTTACTTTCATTTACAATAAATTAGTCGTTATTTCATTATACAATCGTCAGAAATTTATGTAAACACATATTCAGTGATATTTCTATGTTAAACATATAAGTTTTTGTTTTCTTTTTTATCCTAAGCATTTAAAAAAATACTCCTACTAAAAGTTATATTATTCTACTAAAGTATATTTTGCATTATGCCATTGGATAAAAATTAAATGCTTGCTAAACATACATGTCCAAATGAATGCGCAGTATGTCCAAATTGCTCAAATGAGGCACTGCACCAACATAAGTTATTTTCTTTAGTGAGTTGAACCATAGTTTTTGTGTGTGTGTGTGTTTGTGTGTGTGTGTGTGTGTCTTTCAGATTGTAAAATGTCCAAAACTTTCAGAAACACTGCATCAATATGCGTCACTACTATCTGCTCGTTTATAAAGTTTGCAGAAATTTCATACAATATACGTAGCATTGTCTCCAAACTATCGCTTTATAGGTTTTTCGCTATCTTGAACAATTGCGGTTCTAACGTGCTTTGAATAACTAGTTGGATTTAAACAGAACAAAATACGGATTTCTGCAGCAGGATGTAGCACTTTTTTAACACTAAAAACTCCGAAATTTTTAGTTGTTGTTAATTGTTAGTCATGTTTAATTGTTTGGAAAAAACCTTTTTTGTGGATTTTTTAGTGAAAAGTGTAACTGTTAATCATTTAAAAAATGCCATTGTTAATTTTATGAAATACTAACTTTTACACGCGACTTCATATATGTGGAATTTAGCAAAAAAAAGTGTTTATTCAATTCGAAGAGTTTACGAAAATTTAATAATTATATATTCCGTAAGCTATTCCGTACCTATGCTATATGTAAAATGTCATTCTTATTCTTAGTGAATCGATGTTTCTTTTTTATTTTATTTTTTTCTTTGTTTTTTGTTGATTTTTGGATTTTTGTAATAAATTCATTGAACAATCTCTCTATATGCAATATTAAATTTAATGAACAATCTCTCTAAATACAATATTACACACATTTATTGAACAATCTCTCTCTATATAATATTAAACTAATGAAAAAATCTATCTACATACAAAATATATGCATTATAATTATTAAAGCATTTCTCTATATACAATATTAAATTTATTGAACAATCTCTATATATACAATATTGAATTTATTGAGAAAGCTCTCTATAAACAGTATTAAATTTATTGAATGATCCCTCTATATAAAATATTAATTTTAAAAAACCATCTCTTTATATACAATACTAAATTTAATGAACAATCTCTCTATATACAATATTAAATTTAATGAAAAATCTCTATATATACAATATTAAATTTATTGAATAATCTCTATATATAATATTAAATTTAATGAACAATCTTTCAATGTACAATATTAAATTTAATGAAAAATCTCTCTATGTGCAATATTAAATTTATTGAAAAATCTCTCTATATAAAATGTTTGGTGTACTATGTTCTTGGGCTAAGACAACTAAGTTGGTGACATCCCTCTCAAGTGAACATGCCATATATGCCCATGGGAAAAGCAACACTTAGTTAAATCTATGCCAGATTTGCTTAACGTTTGCGCTTGTGACTCGTTAATTGTCATAGTAAATATGGCATTGATAGGGAATTGAAGTCTTCTGAATTCAAAAGGGAAATTTGATGGTATTACAGAATTCGTGATATAAATACTATCTCACCTTTGCCACATCCGGATATTATACTACATTCTATTTTGTTTTTTTCAATTACATTATAAACTTACTTAATTTGAGGATGTAAGTGCACTTTTTCACCTACATTGTAATTAAAAATATTTATTTTAGAAACAACTATCTACGTACTTAACTAAAAAAAACAACACTTATGCAATCACTCTTGCAAAGCAAACATTTATTGTGACTGATTTGTGCAGTGTTTGGCAATGAAATAAACCTTAGAAATATAAAATTGGCTTATCTCTATTTAAACGCACAGCCTTATGAGAAGTCAAATGATATACAATTGGTGTAGCTCAGTGCTCTTGCGAGATAATGAAATCATTGGAATGATGTTAAGCGTTGACAGCAGCAGTTCAAAATAGGTCTAAGTAGCAGTACGGTGAAATGAACACAAACACAGAGACAAGCAAGGGGTGAGAGGGACGCATGACCTTTGACACTGTCTATGGGGTGAGGACTGTAAAATCATTAGAATCAGAGGACATGAACGGGAAATGTCACGAGTGGCAGCAACCTAATCAAACAAAATTTTGATATAGCTGCTAAAAATCGTTGAGACAGAAAGCTCACGAATTAAAAAAATCCTATTAAATAAAATTAATCTCTATTGTATAAAAATAATCCCTGATGGATAAAAGTAATTCCTATTGAGAATAAAAATAATCCTTATTGAAATAAATAATCCCTACTTGAATCGGATATTGTTCAATATTTCTTTGATTTTAATTTTATTTTCACAGAACCCGAATTTTGTTTCTAAACTAAAAGTTGCCTAAGTTTTTCCTTATAACATTGGCTATCTGTCAGTGAAATTTCCGTCAAAATCGGTCCAGCGGTTTCAGAGATTAGCGGAACAAACATAGAGACTGATAGACGGACAAAAATTTAAACAATTAATTTGATCAAATAAGTAACGTGTATACTTTTAAATGCATATAGCAAAAAGATGTTAATTTCAAAGTATAAACCGGTATTACAAAGTATAAAATAATATAGTAACAGCCTATTTTCTTATATTTAAAATAGATTTTCTTAAGACTTACAGTGAACCAGTGAACAATTACTCTTTTAACTTGAGACCAGTCTATTTTTAACAAATGATTCATGAAATGATTTGTGCTCGATTAGCTTAACATAGTGTATAATAATATATAAAATACATCGATATGTTCTTACCTTTAAAATTTATCTTATTTCGGCTTTGTATTTGATAAATATTTTGTGATGAAGTCATGAAAAAACCTACAATGGTTCAAACAAAAATATTTAAAATATTTATATGAAGATAATTTTCTTTCTGAACTTTAAATTTGTAAAAGTGATGGAAAAGTTAATTCCTTTTTATTCTAGCATAACACACTAATTATAAGAGTATAAACTTTCTAAAAGTATTTAAATTTATAAACTTTAAAAGAGCTATCGAAAGCTAAGTGAAAAATATTCGACTGGATGATTGCATGAAACAAACAATCCTTCCTCTCATACAGCTAGCTATGATAATAAAGCTTTTAAATATTATATTATAAAAGTTAATTAAAGTGCAATTATTTTACTTGCATTATTTTTAATTTATTTCTTATTATTTTTAGTGTTGTTTAGTATGAAAAGTGAAAGTTAAATTTTTAATTAAATATTTGCTAGTAGTTTAATAGCCCCCTTTTTTTCTCAGACAAATATTTAATCTCATCTCTGCAAAATTAAAAAAAGCACTTAAATATCACAGTAAAATTAAATGATTTTTTCTGCCTTAAAATATATACCAATGGATAAAAAAGAAGGTTAACTTTGCTCTCAAAATCTTCTGCAGAACGTGGGAAATTAAATATTGAATTCCAGGTGAAGTTAACAGTGATATTTTTCAAAAGAGAATGAGGGTTCACCGAAAAAGCATTTTCTTTTGAAATATGTAATCAAACATAATTCTTTAAAATGAACTTTGTTACGAAAGTTTCTTGGAGTGAAGCTAAAAGATTTAAGAATTGATTCGTAATGGCATTCAAGGTACACACAAACTCGGGAAGCTTTCGGTATTTTTTTGAAAGGTAATATTCCATGACTCAAAAAATCATATGTATTTGACGTTAATGTCAGAAAAGATGACAAGACTGAAATTCAATAGAATTTTTAAAAAAGTAAAGCAGTTTGAATGTCTTTATTTTTACTTTTTTTTAAAACAGAAAACTGAATGTTTTTTTTCTCCCTTTTGTGTCAGTAGCGTATATAATTTAAAAAAAAACGAACAATAATATTTTTCTTGTTTCAAAATAAAAAATTAAAAAAAAATATTATATATCTCTAAGAAAAAGTTGCATTAAGGTTTGGCATCACATTAATTTCACATTTATTTGAAAAAATCTATAAAATTTCTGTAAAAATAACACGTGAAATTATTGTAATAATTTATTTTAGCCGTAAAAGGACATTTATTTTAATTGAAAAATCTTATAAATATTAGAAACTGTCCAGCGTTTAGGCCAGGAAATTAATTGAATAAACAATATTTGAAATAAAATACTTATAAAATCATAAGGATAGTCTTATCTTACATTTTTATTTTCAAATAATAGCATTTATATCACAATTCATCTCGAATTTAGTGTTAAGAAGAAAAATATTATCTTAAAAGTAAATTTTCATTTTTAACTATGAATTAATTTAAAGAATCATTCAAAAAGATGAGTATCTAGATAGAGATGAGAATAAAAATGAAGAAAAGCGTAATATTAAGGTTTTACATACATTTACTAATAAATGAAGTCTTTTATAGATTCAAATTATTGAAATATGTCTCAAGAATATTTCATTTGAGAAATATATCACATGACATGGTCTAAGCCAACGGATAAAAAATCACATAAATCTTGGTGGCAACATATTCAAAGGATTTCTAACTAGTCAAAAATGTGAAGCTGTCGCAGAATTACACCTTGCTATTAGGCACGACTGTTTTCCAAGGCATTTACCCTTCATTAAATTATCTACAGACCCACGTTGCCCCCGCTCTGTAATCTTTGGGAACCTATGGACTGTACTCACACCTAATGCACTGTCCTACGCTATTCTCCAAGAATTTGTGGGAATGCTAAAGAGAAGCTAGAGACTGAATGGGTCCATGCAATTTTTTCTGCCATTTTTTGTTATATTCCTCCCTTTTTTGTGTTAAAATTGCCTTTTGCACCCGCCTTTGGATATAAAAATAATTATCTCATTTTTCATTTTGAAACAATAAATAATAAAATAAATCTTGATTTCCCCTTCAAACATATATAAATATACATTGGTGTAACTTAAAGTTTTCAATATTATAAAATAAGAATCACAAGATACTTAAAAAATTATTTTGCATATTAACAAATTCTCATGTCTATAATTTCTGAAGATTTAGCTGTTAATATTGATGTGTTTTGTTTCAGGAAGCTGTTGTTTGAAGCAACCATTAATATGCAGAATATTGAGGTTTTACCGTGTGACAAAGTTTCTTCATTTCAAAGTGTTCAAAGTCCGACAAATCTACAACGTGACGAAGATTGTTTACGTAAATCATAGCCCGGTAAATGGTTCTGTTCTGAGGTGGAAAAATAATTTTCAAATTGAATATATTTCTCAAAGGTGAATCGAGATATGGAAAATTGTCATTCATGGGCTAATCAGTCAGTCATTGTAAAGAATGTGGACGAATTTACCCTATTGACTCGATGAGTAACCATTGAAATAATCACAACACTGATCTTCATTACGTCTGCGATGGGAAACTTATTCAATGAAAACCGTACATGACTAAAAGTCAGCATATTGAGTTATTTCTACAATTGATTTTGTTTTCTGAAACAAACATGTAGTAACTTGTCAAGGGAGATGTCTAATATTTTAAAGAAAAATGATGGTAATTGTTTTGATCGTCTGCTATTATATTAGATCTTTCAAAATGATCGAAGGCCCAAATTGATGAGCAAGAACTGGAAGTACAGCAGTGCTTCTTAAACTTTCAATATTTTCGACACAATTTTCAATCAGAATTTTCATCGCGCCTCCTCCCTCCATACAAAAGTAATGTATTGAAAGCAATAATACTTTAGTTTGAAACTAAAACTACAGTACGACCACAATTAAAAACTGTGAACAAATTATCGAGATAAGTATTTTATGTACAACTTCGTATACAATTTTAAATATGATAAGCCCAATGAAGCGATAAAAATTATTGAACTTGTGATTTACTTAGTATGGATAAAATAATTGTCGAATTCGTAATAAAGTACTAATATATTTATAAGTTTATTATATCAATGAAAATGTGTATTTTTTGTGTCAAAATGTATTTTTTTGCTACCTTTAAGTAAATTAATTTTTTAAGGCAACACATACACACAGTAAACTTTCGCAAAAAATGTTTTTGGAAACAGTAATAATAAACATAAGTTATGCTTTATATTTAAATTAATTTATTTAAATAATTCTGCATGTAAAAATTCAGTTTGACGAGCCATTATTTTACAATTTAAAAAAAATATATGAATGTTTTTTTTTTCAAATTTTAATAAAAAAGGAAATTTTTAAACTTTTTCAAGTCAGTTTATGTAATTTATGTTTCTTGGATTATTACAAACACCAAACTTACATGGATTTGAAAATCTGATCTATTTTTGATTTTTAATAATTACACTGATTAAGTTGAATGTATTCTAAAAATATTTTTAATTATTTCAATTTTAGAGTGCAAAAATGTTTTAAAATAGTATACTCGCTATGGGTTCTCAAATTACTGTAGCCGCGGACATTATTCTTGCCCTCCATTAGGTTCTCGTTATAAATGTTTAAAAACCCAAACCTAACATTAAAAATCTTCAAATATATGAAAAACTATTTTGTTACTAGATCTGAAATTTGGAGGAAAACTGCACCATGATATGTGCAACAAGAAAATGCGAAAAATTTTAGTATATTTCAAATTTGTAGGGTACTGTAAGGATATTTCAGATTTATACCTGTTAACCCACTACGTAGGGTAAACAGGCTACCCTAAGGAGACACGCATAACAATTTGATAAACTCTGATTTAGCCAATTGTAGCCTTTCTCTTCTGAAAATATTGTTTATCAAAAGCTTCAAACAATTTATACTAACTTCTGGAAAAATCATATATATATATATATATATATATATATATATATATATATATATATATATATATATATATATATATATATATATATATATATATATATATATACTGCTGGCCACCGTAAATGCAACATGTTGAAGGAAGCATGCAAACAATATGAAATTTCTAAGATGCATTAACGGAAGTGAGATAGAATTTAGAATTTCAGCGCAGACACACATCACGCGTGCCTGTGGCGCCACCTCAAATTGTGGATTGTGGATTATCTTTCAGGAAAATGGGTAGTTTTGTTGGACGAAACCAAATAACTGTAATGCGGATATGTGACAATTGGATGCAGGAGGGTACGACGGACCGACGTGGTCGATCACATCCACCTTAGTGCACCACTTCACGTGAGGACAGGCAAATTATGCGCATGGCAGTGACGTATCGCTCAGTCCCATCACGAATCATAGCACAACACATTAAGTCTGTAACGCAACATTCAGTGTCTGCGCGTACGATTCGAAGCCGTTTACAGCAGAGTGGTCTGTCTGCAAGACGTACATTGCTTGTTCTACCCTTGACACAGAGCCACAGACGTCTCCGCCGCCAATGGTGCGATGAATGAAGAATGTCGGTGGCAGAATGGAATGATGTTGTCTTTACTGACGAGTCACGCATCTGTCTACAACACCACGATGCTCAGATTCGTGTCTGGAGACACAGTGGATTGAGGATTATGAACAGCTGCGTTATGCACCGTCACACTGGTCCTACACCAGGTATTATGGTAGGGTAGTATTGGATATCACTCTAGCACTCCTCTAGTAGACATTGCAGGTACTTTAAACATTCAGCGCTACATCTCCATGGTGTGGGAGCCAGTTGTCTTTCCTTACATTCAGAGCTTGGCCAGAGACATATTTCATCAGGATAATATGCGACCACACGTGGCACGCATTGTCCAAAGATTCTTCGTCAATCACTAGATGGAATTGCTTCACTGGCCGGCTCGCTCTCCTGATCTTTCACCGATAGAGAACAGGTGGTCCATGGTTGCTCAAAGATTGACCCAGATCACACCAGATCAACTTTTGCAACGTGTGGAAGCTGGTCGGTTTTTGCCCAAAAACACATCCAAAGTCTACTTAAATCAATACCGAGGCGTGTGGCAGTGGTGATCTCCAACAATGGCGGCTACTCTGGCTACTTATTCTGGCAGGAAGCACACTTCACAGAAGTATATAAATTCAATCTTTGGGTACTTGGTCAACATGTTATCTACAAAATAAATTTTGTTGTGCTATCTCTTGTCTTTATTGGTGTTGCATTTGCGGTGGCCAGTAGTATATATATATATATATATAATCAACTATTGTATGTGTGTGTATTCAGATTATATATATATGGTGAATCAAATAAGTAATAACATTTAAATTATATCCAGCAAATATGTGTGCAATTTTTTTTTGAAATATTTCACTTTTCATACAAAAAACGTAGCTAATATGCAAGTTCTTTGGGAGGGCGAATTGAAAAATGAAAAAGTAGAATTTGAAGAGAATTGAAGAGAAATAATAGAATTGAAGAGATTAAAGAAATTTGCAATAAGTTAATTTTAAGTGAATTGCGAATTATAAACAACAAAAAATCTCTTACCATATATCTGTTCATCAAAAATTCATATTTGCCAAACATATGTATAGGTCTAATAGTTGAAAAGAAAGATTTTTTTAAATCCGTTACGCACTCCCATTACCTCCTAGCGGGTCGAATTTTCAAAACCCCTCTTCAGCTGATCTCTGGTAATGAAAAATAATGTGTGTTTCTAATTTTAAAACTGTAGGTTTAGTAGTTCATAAAATAAATATTTTTTAATATAAAACTCTCTCTCTCTCGTAAGACACACTTCTGGGCAGATTTCCATAAAACCTCTTTTGTAGAGGATATCTTCTTCATGAAAGGAACATGGCTGCTAACTGTGAAGTGTGAATGTCCAACACAGTTCAAAAACGGCGATATCTATCTATACATAGTATTCCTTTAACACCTCGCAAATTCCTTAGATGACTACTTCTTTAAAATATATTTTATAGTGGATTTCTTACTCCTTGGTAGTAACATGCATAAAATGTTTAGTATGTAGATCTAATAGTTCAAAAACGAGAATACATATTTTTGCACGGGCTTTACCCCTAGAGTTACTCAATTGGGGGCCAATTATCGTAAAACCTCTTGAAACACAGGTTTGTACTCCATGAAAGGAACATAACCTTTCGTTTGAAATTTATAATAGCTTTGAAATATGTATATTTATCAACTAGAAACCCTTACAACACTCTTCTCCTTGTTTGTCGATTTCCTCAAAACCTTTCTTAACGAATCTCAAATCATTGAAGGAAACATGTCTGCCGAATGTCAAGTCAGTTGGTCTAATAGTTCAGGATACATCGTGATGATTGAAAAAGTGAATGAATGATTAAATCGGTTTTCACCTTCATATACATATATTAATAAATATGTATAAATAATTTTGGATTTAAAATACAATCTTTTTCTGCATTATCGCTCAAGGCTGACATTATTTAAATTATACTCCTTCTGAAATCTGGAATAACATATTTGTCATTTTCAATACCTCACGATCACTGGCTTAGCTAGTTCTGAGTGGGACCTGTATTAAAATTCCTTCAGGGCCCTTTTTTTAGATACGAGACCCCTGTTAATAGGACTATAGTTACACATATTGCGGTCCTTGTTGCTTGGGGGCCACGTATCTCCGTAGCTACGACCATGTTCACAATATACATTTATGCAATATATTTATAATGACGTATATGTATAGTAATATTTATATTTATTAGTAGTATAAAAATATTATTACTTGCACATATATTTTAATAACAAACAATTAAATCCTATTCATATTCTCTTCTAAAGCTAGTATCTATGTTTTTTTCAAAAATCAAGACTTATGAAGTCATTAATGAACTACATTCATGCCACTTCATTCTCATATGACAACTACAATTACGTGAATCCGTCAAAATCAGTTCAAAAGTTCATGTGACGTCATAATCACATGATGAATGCAATCAGGTGCTTCCAAACAATCAGCTCATACGTTTGGCAGCGGCCAACTTTTGCCAGTAAATTTATTAAGTATTTTTGCTACAAGGCTAATGTACATGATGACTTGCCAAGTTCCTAAACCTGACCTTGCTTGTGTCGTACCCGCTGATTCCATAACTAAGTGCTTCGTTTCAAATAATGTCACTACTACAGTTGGTATAGCACGTTGAAGCTGACCAAGAACAAATTGAGGAAGAAAAAGGACAATTAAATACTATAATGTTCGAATTCATTGGGACAAACATGTGTTTATTTTTTTGAGATGGTATATGATTACCAGTCATGCCCTTAACTACCTCAAACCCGTTGAATCTGTCTTTAGATAGTGTTATCGATCAAATTTCACTATAATTTATTCATTTTAATGTATCAGTAGCTCAGTTGAGAGCATTTTCTGTGGGGCAGCTGGTAATTTTAATTTTGCGTTCTGTAAACCACGTATTACTTTAATTATTCAAAAATGGATAATACTCCAAGGGACCTTTCTAAAATAAATTTCTCTCAATGAACATATTTCTGTGACTGTGAAAAATATAGCTATGGCAGATGGTGTGACCGATTTAAGTGTTTTAAGATCATTTCAAAATTCTGGATCATCGTCTGCAAAAGAAAAGAAAAATGTGGGAGCAAGCGGAAAACTCCTCCAAAACTTGATAAAATTTCAATAAGAAGTAGCAAATTAAATTTAAGAAATACAAACATAGACCTTCGAAGGGATTTATTGGATAATGGGGTTCAAGTGAGTACTCAACTGCACGGAAAATGGTTCTGGAAGGTGAACTTAAAACAACAAGACTGAGGAAAAAAGTACCTCTAATCATGGGCCAAAACATACTGATCATGAACTTTTAACGACTGGGAGAAGGTAATTTTGAGTGATGAAACATTTATTTGTGCAGGGATACAAATCAAGTGTAGTTAGATAAAGTGAAGTTGAAATTTTATAACCAGATCATATTCAACATATTGTAAAACACCCTTCTAAAGAGACGTTTGGGTTTATTTTTTCACTACAAATGACCCTACAAGCTTAGTTCATCTTAAAATCACAATGAATTATGTTAAATATTTAGAAATACTTTGTAGTAGAATTGCTCCATTCATGAAAGCATTCGATGGAACATTTCAACATGACTTGGCTCTTTATCACTATCGAAATTGACCCATACTTTTAAGCAGAAAGAAAATGCTCTGTTTGTTTGAAAATTTCCCAGAATTATATATATATAAATCGTTTTCAAAACTGATGCCATATTCTCAAGAATCGTTTCGCTAAACCTAATCGCACGGCAACAGAGCAAATGATAAGAAAGAGGTATACTAGTGTGTTTCCAAGATGATGAAATCAAGAACACATGTGTATGCTGTTCTGATGGAATCAATGCCAAAACAGGTGGAATGGGTAATTTCTGCTAAAAGAAGACAAACTTCGTGCTAATATGCGGAGTTTTCAGTCTATTTCAGATATATAATGATACAAAAAAGTTAAGGTTTTATAAAAAAATACTTTTTCCCATTTATCCCAAACTATTCAAACAGTATCGTAGAGCTACATAATGCATGTGCAGTTTATGAGTTCGCCCCCAGCCCAAGTCGGTGGATTTTTAAAATGCAAAAATCGACAGCATTCATGTTTTATGATTATGCGGTGTGTTAGCTATTCCTTGAGTGCCTGAGTGGCTTGGGTACTCTCGGCAAAATTAAATTTCAAGTATGGTTTCGCATTTTCAGATTCTAGTGCCTCCATCTGTAAAGGTAACTGGGTGTCATAATCATTTTCAGAGATTTTTATACCACCCATACGGTGCTGTACTAAAAAAAAAGATTCCTTTTTCAGGAGTATATACTAGGGGTCTGCAATATTAAAATACCAAATTAAAGCCTCTGAAATAAATATAAAAAAAAGGTTTTTAATATTTAAATTAAGGTAATATATATATACTATTAGTTACCCACCCGCTTCAATGAGTATTTCACGATGTTGTATAAATGTATACTGTTTACAAATATATGAATTCATTATATCTAGCATTAAGAATTCGATGACATTGAAAAGTATATATTTATAACTGTAACTGTCGCCTCGTTATATAAAAAAGGACAAATTATAATATCTAATATCTATTTATATCTAAAATAAAATTAGAAAGGTTTTTTGCTGTAACTTAACCTAATAATCAAGTGGATTTCCACCAAAGCAACTTTCAGTGGATCTCTAATCCATAAAATAAGCATGCGTGCTAAATTTCAAGTCTAAATCTAACAGAAGCAAAAACAGAATTTTTTATAGTCAATATCTCGTTCAGCATTCTTAGCGGATTCCAATTCAACAAAAAAAGCATGCAAACCAAATTTTATTATTATAGTCTTAGCAGTCCAAAAACGGGAATTTTGTCTATCAATACACCCCAATAACTCTCCCCCTTCCCCCTTGTATTTGATTTCCGTAAAATTCATTCTTAGATGAACTCTATTCAACTAAAGAAATGTACTCAACAAATTGCGAGTAAATGTGTTAAATTCAAAAACAGGAATTTTTCTATAAGACGCCTTATTCCCTTGCAACCCCCTCCTTTGGGGGTCCGTTTTCACAAAATGTTTTGTAAAAGGATCTCTACTCCATGAACGGAACATACCTTCTAATTTTCAAGCAGGTGGGTCTAGTAGTTGAAAAGCGGAAATATTTATCTATTACGCCCATTAATTCCCCTCAGTGACACTTGAGATCAATTTTCCCCAAACCTATTTTGTAGCGGATCTCTACACCATAAAAGGAGTCCACTTATATATACCAAATTTTAAGACTGCACTTCTAGCAGTTTAAAAATTGAAATAATTATCTATAACGCCCTTAAGCTCCCTCAACGCCACTTAGGAAGCGATTTTCACAAAACCCATCTTATAGCGGATCTCTGCTTAATGAATGGAATCTTCTTACTCAATTTCCAGATTTTACGTCTGATAGTTTAAAAAAGGAGTTAATTCCCTATAACGCCCCTTAATTCTCAACAACGCCACTTGGTGACCGAATTTCATAAAACCCATTTTGCATCGGTACTCTTCTCGATGAAAGGAATCAGCTTATCATATTTTAAGATTGTACATCTAATAGTTTAAAAATGAAAATAATTATCTATAACGCCCTTTAAGCTTCCGTAACGCCACTTAGAAAATGATTTTCAAAGAACCCATCTTATAACATGTATCTACCCAATGAATGGAATTTATTTACTCAATTTCAGGATTTTTATTCTAATAGTTAAGAAAAGGAGTTAATTACTTATAACGCCTCTTAATTATCCACAACGCCACTTGGGAGGTTGAATTTCACAAAACACATTTTGTAGGGAATCTCTACTTTGTGAACGGAATCTGTGTATTAAGTTTCAAGACTGTAGGTCTAATAATTTAATAATGGAAATAATTATCTATAACGCCTCTTAAAACCCCCGTAACGCCCCTTGGGGTTCGATCTTTGCAAAATCCATTCTTAGCTGATGTCTACTTCATGAAAGGAACCTACCTACCAAATTTCAAATCTGCAGTTTTAATAGTTCCGGAGATATCGTGATTAGTCACTCAGTGAGTGAGTCGCTTTTCTCCTTTACGTAGATATATATATATATATATATATATATATATATATATATATATATCATCATATAGTCATAAAAAAGAACATTAAATGTAGAGAAAACTTACATTGTTTGTTTAATTAAGTTTGTTGAATATTAAGCTTAATTTTTAATTAAGCATTGAATTAAACTTAATTTTTTTAAGGTTTTAAAACAGAGCATATCTAACTTTCAATGCTTGCGACCCAATTTTCAATCATAATTTCCATCGCCGCCCTTCCGTACAATAAAATTATATAGAATGTAATAATAATGTACTATGATGTAAGGCTGCTTTACGACTCTAATTATTAACTGCCCAAATTAACAAGGTAGTATTAATTTTTTTTATGTATGACTCTGTATGAAATTTTGTATAAAAGTCTTTAGAAATTTTTAAATCAGTTCCTTATTTAATATTAATAAATTAATTATCAAATACTTCGTGCAGTACTGATACATTTATG
>BMAU01018891.1:1697500-1717500 GCA_019973935.1 Trichonephila clavipes
CTTTGATAAATTATTTAAAATTATTAATTCTCTTAAAACTTCTTCAGACACTAAATCATTATTTATTTTTACAAACTTTAGAATTTTTCTAAAAATTGAAATGTGAAGGGAACTATTTCAATATGGCATTTTTGTAACATTAAAATAAAAGAGTCTCTTTTATCAAAAATATTACTTATTAGTATATTATTTTCAACTTTTAATTGGAGATCTAGGAAGTTTGCTTTCTTTATATTGCAATTGGTTTTTAGTAGTTTCAAGTAGTGTGGATAATACTTTAAAATAGGTGTTAATTCAACTTTATTACTGAAAATAATTAAATCATCGATGTATCTAAATAAGTAAGAAGAGTCTGTATCATTTTTTTTCATTCTCATAATAGTGTAAATAAATATTAGCCAGACTATTACTCGCTGGTCCACCTTGTAATAGTCATTTTCAAATATGTTTATTCTCTTTTAAAAACAAATTGTATAAACGTATTAAATTTATCATAATTTATTAATTTATTTAATGAATATTTAATATAAACATTTTTAAGTACTTTAATCGTATCCTCTATATCAATAGAGTTGAATAAGTCTTCGAAGTGAAAGCTATGCAAAGATTTAAGGCCTCATAGGACTCTTAAATTTCATTTTTTTTCGATTTTTTGAAAAAAATATATATGTTAAAGCCTCAACGTTTCTGAGCAGTTTGCAACCAAAATTTTGTTGATGCTGTGAAAACTTCTAAAGTTATTGATAAATAACTAGTAACACGTAAACAAAAACTTGCATCTGCCACGCCCACTTTTGACATCTGTCAGAACATATTCCAAACATTTTAATATTTCGCCGATTAGTTTTATTAAAAGAGCCACACCTAATATCAAATTGGTTTTGGGAGTAGCATAACTACACCTCAACTTTTAACTTCGTTTACTCCAAGCGGAATTGTTTATTTACATTTCGATTTTGGATTAGCATTATTTTTCATTTGTTATTGAAAGTTTTTAAACATGGATGTTCCATTGAAAAAAACTTCATCCGGAAAGAGACCAAAGAAGAAAATATTTCAAGGAAACATGTATCGGAAGAAATCTCTGTCGGAAAAAAGTATTATTTCTTTTGAAAATGTTTCACCAAACAAAAGTTCATCGGAGAAAAAATTGCCAAGTGCACACAAGATTTCAGAAGCTTACCAAAATGATGTTTCAGTTGAGTTTCAAGGTTATAGACTAATCGACATTAGTTTATTATTTTCCCAAATTGAAAAGTTACTTTGTTGCTCTGTGTGTTATGGCAAAATAAAAATGAGTGAAAAATCCACTGTAGGATTATTTTCCATATTTCAGTTCACATGCAGAAAATGTAGCATTAAAAAAAACTTAATTCCTGTGAATTGATTGGTATAAAAAAATATACCTGAAATCAACAGACGGTCTGTTTTGGCCATGCGTTATATAGGCCAAGGATTGTCTTCGCTCGAGACGTTTTGTTCTCTTATGTGTTTGCCAAATCCAGTGTCTCAGATAGCTTACGACAGAATAAATGCAAAGATAGCTGATATAAGTGAAGCGCTTGCAAATGCATCGATGAAGAAAGCTGCTGCTGAGGAAAAAATTATTGATCGCACCGTAAATTCTGTTGTAGTTAACGGTGATGGGACCAGGAAGACCCGTGGGCATACTTCACTTATTGGAGTCTGTGCATTGATTGAGCTGACTGTGGAAAGTTCTCGACATGGAAGTCATGTCCTCTTATTGCAAAGGATGTGACTCCGATAAAGGGCCAAAGCTTGGAACAAAATATAGTTCTTTTTTGGCTAAACATCAAATTTTCTGCCGAAAAAACCATAGCGGATCTGCTGGAAAAATGGAAGTTTGCGGAATGCAGAAAATTTTTTTCCGATCAGAACAAAAACATGGATTAAAGTATCAGCGATACATAGGTGATGGTGACTCAAAGACATTTTTGTCTATTGCTGAAAAAGAACCATATGGGGATAGTGTTCCCATTGTAAAAATAGAGTGTGGTGGCCATGTCTAAAAGCAAATGGGTAACCGCTTGCGGAAGTTGAAAGCTTTACGGGGGGAAAAGAAGGTTTCCGATAGGAAAACAATTGGTGGGAAAGGTCGCCTAACCGATGCTATTATAAGCAAATTGACGACTTTTTATGGCAATGCTATTCGTGCCAACTCCCATAATGTGAATGAGATGAGGCAAGCTGTCTAGCTGTGTGGGCTCATACATCCAGCACAGATGATGAGCCGAATTATTGGTTTTACCCAAAAGGCAAAAATAGCTGGTTTAAGTACAATGTTTCGGTTCACAACAATACAGTGAATGAATTTTCTCACAAGAACACCTTACCAAAAACAGTTTCTGAAGTGATTAAACCTGTTTTTAAAGATTAATCACACTTGAAATTGTTAAGAAGGTGTTTAGGGGGGCAAACTCAAAATGCTAATGAGTCATTGAATTCACTGATTTGGAAGTATTGCCCGAAATTGATTTTATCAGGAATTAATGTCACAAAAATAGCTGCATTTATAGCTGCATGTGAATACAATGATGGAAGTAAGAACAGAATTGATCTGATGCGTGCTTTGAATTTAAAAATAAATAAAACAAATGTTTTGAATTGTGTAAATATTGACAAAGTGCGCAAGTCAAAGGCTAAGAAACAAGCTTCTAAAACATCCTTTTATGTTCGTAAAGCAAAAAAACTTAAAATATTCAAACAAATTGAGCAATGCAAGCTTGGAGAGAGCATAATTTATGCTGCTGGGACTTTTTAAAGCATACTGGTATGTTTAATTTTCTTTTTTGTTATTTTTTATCTTTAACTTCATTTTTCTCAAAATGAGAAATTTTGCCTTGCGCGCAGAATTTTTCAAAAACTATTTATCATATCAATATGAAATTTCATACACATGTTCAAAATAAGGTTTTTTATAACTTATATATATACAAAAAATTTTAAACAAATTTTTGTATAATTTTTTTTATTTGTGTTTTAATTGAATTTTTTCATAAAATTTTAAAATTTTCTTCATAATTGTATTTTAAAAATATTTTTTTCTCTAAATGCTTTAAAAGTGAGTATAAGTTCAAAAAGGAACACTTTTATATGAAATAAAATTAATTTTGTGAATTTTGATCAATTCTGTTCTTCATATTTCTGCGCGCTGTAAAATGCTAATTTTCATATTTTTGAAAAATTGACCAAATTTTATTTCTTAATAACTTTTTTAATTGTTTCTCAAGTTTTCTGAGAATTTGAGAAATAATGTAAATATATATGATTATCATGTGGTAAAAATTTCAAAATATTGTTTTGTTTTATTGCTAAATTACACTGGTTAGAAGAAGGATGTTTTCTTCTAGTGCACGGATATCTGTTAAGGGTCCTATGACTCCTTAATACTCTTACCTTTCATGGTCTCAACACGATATATTTACTATTCTTTGCAATAATGGAGTTTGAGATATTGTCTAGAGTTTTCTGTATAACTGCTTGCTACATCTTGCCTGGTTGTGTAATATAAGTATTAAAACCATTAGTAATAGTTCTAAATTTAATTCGACACTTACGAAATTTTGGTGTTAGAAAAATATAAGGGAAATTGATATTCTTTGTTTATAAATCCAGTTGTTTTATAAAAACGCTGAAATATTTTTAATGATTTTTCTACTGCTGCTGCTTAGAAAGAAGCAAAGAATTTTATATTTAAAGCATATTTTCTTTCCCAAATTTAAAATATAAAAGCATATTAAATCTTTTAAAAAAGGAATATAGATTGTTTTAACATTTTCCTTACTATATAAAAATATATGATTTCTTATTTATTTGCTTCAAATTCTTACACCCATTATTTTTTTAAAAAAATTTCTTTAACTCCAAACAGTATACATAAACATGTGCATTTGCAAACATGTGAATTTTATATTTTCATTATATTTAGATTAGAATAAATTATATATAGGATAACCTAATCATATATTTTATTGTATATGAATTGCCCCGGCACTTAAAACTATTTTAAGAAGTTTCTTGTGCAGAGGAGGTAAAATATGTATAGAAAATATATTTAAAGATGTGCCACACATAAATTATAAAATGTTTTTGGATCTAAATAAATGTGTGCATAAATTTATTAATATTACTATTTTTTAACGTTTTGGGTTATTAAAATATACATTCATTATTATGTTTAAGATTATGAAGATGTATATATTTAGGTATTAAATCAGAATTTCTGTAGACAAATAGGAAAGAAAAACTGAATTAAATAATACTACATTACTGAGAAGTTTTGTCAAATTGTGTGTGTGTGTGTGTTATTTTTTAAAAAATAATAGGGAAATGTGATGAACATTAAACAATAACAAAAATTGAGCACGTGAGATATAAGACAAATATCTAATTTTTCATATCGTAAGGAAAAAAATGAAAGTTACATTTTAGAAGGGAGTTCAGAGAAGTATGACAAATACATTTATATAAAATAAAAACATTTAAATAAAATTAAGCTGAGATTGTGTTTTTCTTTTTTGAAGTATGTTGTTGTTATGTCACCCGTCAGACAGTGTCAGATCTCACCTCACGAAATTCAGAATGGCAATGGGCTAGAGGTACGCCTGGCGTTGACTTTAGCCTTGGAAACCATACATATAACAGTGCGATTTATCTCGGTGAAATTCACGAAGGCAAGGAATGAATGTTACCAGAGCCTGTGAGACAGTTTGGATTTCAATACGATACATGGCGACACCACGCCTCCTCCTCCTAAATTTAGCCATGGAACTGGAGGAGAGGGAAGTTTTCTCCAGTCCCCTACAATCGTAGTTTTTGCTGCAACCTCCCCCAAGACTTTCGAACCCACTGATTCAACGATCACGTACTCCATGTGTACTCGAAGGGTAATTGATGGCATCGGGCATCGAACCCATGCCTTTCGGTTTGGAATCCGCTGATCTAGTCACTAAGCTTCCCACGGCTCATTTTTAAACCGTTAACACTTATGTTAGTATATGCGTTTGTGTGTGCATTGATGTACACACACATATATATATATATATATATATATATATATATATATATATATTGGGTTGTTTGGAAAGTAATTTTTTTTAAATTCGTTTTTTCCTAACAGAGGATTTAATTGTATTTTTTTGCACCCAACTGCACATTTAAGCCGTATAATTTTTATATGCTTTGAGAGCTCATATAGCTAGGTTTGTGTGTGAAAACTCCAATTAATTCTACGCAGTACTTTTTGGTTGATGCCCTTTTAAATGTGGAGAGCGATAAGCAGCATTTTCGATATATTTTACTATTTTACTACAGAAAGGGTAAAAATGCTGTTCAAGCCAGAAAGAAATTGACCAATGTGTATGGAGAAGGTGTGTTGGCAGTAAGCCAGTGCCAGAAGTGGTTTGCTGATTTTTGATGTCGAAGATGCACCACGTTCGGGAAGGCCGGTTGAATTTGTTAAAGACGCGATAAAGGCATTAGTTGATGCAAACCGGCGAATAACAACACGTGAGATCGCATTGAGGTTAAATGTATCAAATTCAACAGTTTACGACCCCATGAAAGGCCTGGGATTATCCTCGAAGCTCGATGTATGGGTTCCCCATGTTCTCACAAAGAGAAATCTGTGTCGCCGCATTGACATCTGAGATTCGCTTCTCAAACGTCACGAAAATTCTACGTTTTTGAAGCGCAACATCACTGGGGACGAAAACGGTCATGGAGCAAAAAAGATGAACCTGCTCAAGCCATTTCCAAAGCCGATATTCACTAAAAAAAGGTGATGCTGTCTGTTTGGGGGGATTTTAGAGTGTGACGTATCACACGTCATTTTAAACAAGTCCTTTGTGTTCTTTGGTCCAGAATTAATGGCACTTCTTTTCCAACCAAATCCAAGAAGTGAAGTGTGAATAAAAGATGCAAATGAACAATCTTTTAAATATCTGATCTTAGAGTAAGCGAGATGGCAATGTAGGGTAAAGTTTGACAATCGACGTTAGTTTGTGAAAGATGATGGTAAATACAGTTCGTGTTTCAAGTCTGAATGTGTTTTGCGTGACGTGAATACAAATTATTAGTGACCGAATAGAAGGAATCAGCCAAGTTGCATACCATTGCATAGAAGAACAAGATTGATCGTTACTCCAAGCTGAAATAAGGTAGGATTGATTATTTAGTTTTAGAATCGGTAATTAGGTGGTTCACTTATTGATAATGGTCTGAATTAGATTAAGTCTTATTATGTGTTGCGTATTTTTTCCATCGTAGATTATCTCATATTAATTATTATAATTTAATTTGTTAAAGGTTTAAGTTCAATATCTTAATAACGTCATATTAAGATAATGTTTGATCCTAGTTCTTTCGCTAATCCTACACCTCTAGCTCACGCTGATACTTCGAGAGATGTTCTTCCAAGGGGAGGAACATCACAAGAGGAATCGTTTTTTTTAGCCTTTACCGGATAACACAACGATTAATTCGGAAGTCTACTGTCATCGGCTGGACAAACTGAATGTAGCACTTTAACACTAAAGTTCAGAACTAATCAGCAGGAAATGTGTAGTGTTTCACCAAGACAACACGAGACTTCACACAAGTTTGGTCACTCGCCAAAAGCTTTTACTGCTTGAATGGCATACAATGCCACATCCACCATATTCTCGAGACCTGACACCATCGGATTATTATTTGTTTCGGTTACTCCAAAATTTTTAGACGGTTAAACCTTCACATCAAATTAGGAGGTCAAAAACAACCTCGATCAGTTTTTTGCCAACAAAGACCAAAAATTTTATGAGCGTGGAATTATGCTACTACCAGGAAGATGGTAAAGGGTGTTGGACCAGAACCGCCAATATATAATTTAATAAAGTATTTGTTTATTATACGAAAACTGTCTTTCATTTCCACAAAAAAATACGAATATTTCTTTTCGAACAACCCAATATAGATATAAACCGTTTTTATTAATTTTCTATAACTATTAAATATTTTTTTAAAACCAAATACAATTAATGAAAATATAAAATATCTAATTTTAAATTTATTTCTAAAAAAAACATTTTTAATAGAAGATGGGAGGGAAAATCCCCATGTTAGAGTTTATATCTTATGCCCACTGAAATATGTAGCATTTCTTTTCTTTTTATCTAACAGATAAGTCTGAAATCTTTTAATTTGACACCCTTTGCAGAAGAAAACGGAAATAAATTTGTAAATCAATCACATAAAAGAAGAAAAGGAAAAACATTTGCAGAAATTACAACTTCAGTAATCCTGCAAATGCGAAACTATAACGATAATATGTGTAATAAAGAGATTGGTTCTGGTATTCGAATGTGTCTGAAAGAATTGAATTCTCAATATATATTTATAAATTAGATAATCAATAAACTTTGAAAACAAGCTTGAGAGAGAGAGAGCTGTTGGGTACTAAAAATTTCTTTGTATAGTCAGGCAAATGAATCCACAGTGGTAAAGAAAAATAAAAAAAGCGTAATGTATATTTAAAATTATTATTAAAGGCCTCAAGCTTTAAATTTATCTATACGCTTGAATGTGCAATCTATGTATTATATATACATATATATAATAACGTTATATATATATATTTTTACAATAGAGTCTGTATGTGAGATACATATTTATTAATAAATAAAAATATAAACACTGCACAAAATAAGCAGGGCACAATTTATTTTCCAAATTATCTGAGTTTTTTCCCTACAACTATTAAATACTACAATCATTCCAATATTTTGTGAAATTTGATTCCAAGACTAGAACTTCTCCAAAACTTGCTGGGTATTTTTCGGAAGATAAAATGCCGAAAGAGATTATTATAGTTTTCCTAATTATTAAACCACTTTAGTACCGTAATCCAATTGATTTTTTTGTTTAGAATTGTTTTTGCAGAGATTAGGAATATATAACCTAAAAAAAATATCTCCTATACTTTTTTATACTCTTGTTATTATAATTCTTATTTTTTCCCCTGACATTCTCTAATATTTCTGCAATCTTAATAACTTCCTCCTTGCAAAGGCTACTATTATATTTAAAGATTGATTTCAGAGTTTTTCTTCCAGCATTTTTTTTTCTTTAACCCCTTTAGCTGTAAATTATTTCTCCAAAATTTTCCATAAAATAGCACATTTTTTTATTGCATATGGATAAGCATAATATTTAACTGCATGTGAAGATTGAATAATTATATTCTAATTTTCAATTTTACAAGTTTCACACTATTTGTTTTGCTTTTATAATTGTGTAACGCCAAACGCCCTAAATGTTTGTTTTCATAAGTTAACTCTGCATGCTATGAAGAATGCTGGATTCGACATTAATCTACTGTTGGTTTCTTTCTGCAACTGTTGTTTATACATTCCGACTCCAATAAGTTTTTTGAGTGGTCATACGTGTATATTATAAGTGTTTAAATAGTTATTTTTTGCATCATATCAACTCTCTATAGTGACAAAATTTTATTAAAATCCCTCCAGTGGCTCTAGAGGTAATCAACCAAATTAAAATTTACTTTTAATATTGTACATTAGTACTATATTTTGTAACAACCATCACTAAATATTCCTGTTATTACTATATGTTATGAAAGTGTTTGGGTGGAAACACTGTTTTTATTATCCAGATGGATCCATAAGTATTCAGTTGGATTGATTTCAGGAGAATTAAAGGGCCATGGACACGAATAAAAATCACCGGAATGTTACTCGATGCATTTCTTGACCATCCATCCTTTATGATATGATGCATTGCTGAGTTTTTAAACTCTACAAGAGGCACATATATTGTTGTCATATAGAAATACACTTGATCTGCAATGATATTCATACTACTCGGATTCGTCAGGTATTTTATTGGCGGGAATGATGTAACACCAATACAACATAGACAAGTCATAATACCACCTTGTTTCCAACCAACTTAGCGCGCAGATGACAGAGATTTCGCTAGAAACCTGCTTACTGGCACTCACCTAACAATGCCATTGACTCGCATATGTGAATGTTTTGTTGTCTGCTGAGTACCGTAAAATACGGCGTATAAGATCCATTTTGAACACAAAAAGTATGACAAAAAATGTACGGGTGCGCGTTGTACGTTACATATATATATATATATATATATATATAAATGATAGCTTCCAAATTAATAATAAAGGAAGTAGATGAGTGTAAACAAATATTTGACTTCTACATAGAACGTGATATCGTTTATTTATGCGGACTTGGTACCCCAAAAATCACAAACCTGTCGTTTTTTTTTATTTTCATTTAATCTTATTCTTTGCATTATTATCTTTCAATTGATATATTACTTGTGCATGTCGGAAAATTAGAAGTTGAATAAAAATTCATTTGAAAACAAATTAGGCAATTCAGCCACGCCCCCTTTTTAGAAAAAAAGCATTTTGATAGAAAAAATCTAATTTATAAAGAGAAAAAATAACATTAAAAAAGAAGGTGCGATATATAAAGCAGAATATTTTCAAGGCAATACAAACAATCATTTATTTTCTTTGTGAATTGTGTGCATGTAAAATTTTTAAATTAAGGCATTTTATATAAATAATTTTATAATTTCAGTTCTTATTCCTGGTATATGTTTCATACAAATATAATACTTTAATATTATAAGAAGAAAACAGCTAAAACTTCTGTCGTGACAGAAAAAAAAATTAACGTTTTTCTGGAATTTTCTTGTGCAATTGGTACTCTTTAAAAGTTAATCATTTATAAAAATGTGTGGGTTTAAAAATATGAAAATGCAATTATTTTAAAGAAAAATGTACAACTAATATCTTAAAGTGGTATTTTAAGTTTAATTAAACTTATAATAATTATTTTTTCAGGATTATATACTTTAAAGTGGTTTTTCTCAGTTTGTGTTTTTCGAAACCTTAGTGCATTTAAAATGCTACTGCTTCGACAATTATTTACCAATCACTTACATTTTTCCTGAGTGTTAAAAATAAAGCATGTAATAAAATTACTGATCCGTTTTGCTATAAACTGAATACTTTTTTAAAAAAATAAAATGTAAGACATGTTGTCTTTTTCGTTGATTTTTAGCCTGTATATCAACAATTTATTTTTTTCTCAAAAACGAATAAAGTTATTCTAAAATCGATCCCTAAAGTTGTTTAGAACATCCATAAGAATATTATAAAAAAAATTCAGGTCAAAAAATTAATTTTTACAAAAGGAATAAAATTTTAAAATTTTCCCAATTTTCTTCAAAAAATTTGAATTTTCAAAATTGTGTTAATAATATATGAAAATTTTCATCTGGTATCATTTTATTGAATAGAAACATTGTATAAAATGCTAAAATATAATTTTTAAATACGCAAATAAAGAAATTTTCTCAAATGGTACCAAGTCCTCTTAAAATAAATGGCACACCTGATGAGCTTAAAGGGTTGTAGCTCTAGAGGTACACTACTTTTTCAAAAGCCTGGGATAATACCTCGAATAAACGACTTCAAAACATAAGAACAACACATACATGAACAACTCATACATTGTCGATTATTTCGTAAGAAAGAGAGTGCGCGTTATATGGCAAATGTACCTAAAAATTAAGAAATTGAGCTTGAAAGCATAGGTGCACGTTATACGCCGGATTTAACGGAATGTAAGTCCCAGTGTATGTAAGCTCTGTTGGTTATAGTGGGACATCAGCTCTAAATCGCGATTCGTACACCGACTACGTATAGCCGTCAGCAGCAGTGTACGTGTTATGTAGATTAAAGTATGCTTTTCGGGTTGTTCCTGATTTGGTTAATTAACTGCTGTAGAACTTCGTTTCTGCTGAACAGTGTATAACGTCATTCCCTCCTTTCTAGAATAAGTACTCAGTTTTTCGACAAAGTGCAAGACAGTGACTAGTCGTTTCACTACCTTATAACATTTTGGGTGAGTACTCTTAAGGGCTGCATGCGAGTAGTATATTAAATGATGCTTTTAAGAAAACAATACTTTTCGATGCTAAGTCATGACGATTAACACTTTATAAAATTTGTTAAATCAACTGAATTTCGCCTCATAATGTCCAAAGCTCTACGTTGTGACATACAGTTTATGCGAAAATAACGTACTCCAGCACCTACCGTGATGCTGCGTGATTACTATAAAAGTGAACTAAATTATGTGCATTAGGTTTTATCATAATGAAATAGCTGCATACGGTCTAAATTAACTCAGTACAAAATCATCTTATCTTTGAAGAAATTGTTGAGCTTTCGAATTTTTGAAAAAACCAAAAAGTAATTAATTACTCAACTACATAATGCTCAGTATTACCCTTGAAGCATATTTTAGCAACAAAAAATTTACTTATATTGGGTAACTCCTTTTTACTAATGCGATATGGAATGTAATTAAAATGAATATTATTGAAACTTGATGCAAATTTCATTGCAGAAATTAGTTTTGAATAATTAATTTCGATAACAGTCATAGTAAATGAAAGATTAATGCAAAATATATGACTATAATGCAGCTTATTGAAACTAGTATAATTAATGCTGCTTATATATATATTGCAGTAAAAAAGCAAAATTGCTAACTTTTGCTTCCCCAATGGGAAACAAAAAGCACTTGATTTAGGATACAATGCCCGGGAATATTCCATTATCACTATAATCAATTTGTAACATTTCTTACATTAAATTCGCATTTATTAAAGATTCTTTAAAAATATATCTATTTCATTCGATCCCAATTATCTGCAAAAATATTTCATGACGAAAATGTAGATGTTTTAGAGTATGAAATATTAAACACTAGTTCTTGATTCACATGGAGTTAATAATAAATGCATTATGGAATTCGAAATGTAAGCACTTTATCCAACATTCGATAGAATTTCACAAGAAATTCCTAATGAAGCAAATTAGTTTCACAAAATAACATAGTTACATAATCGAATTAAATATCCCATTAGCACCATAGTGTAGTTATTTTAGAGCGTAAGGTATAATACATCATTTTCCAAAAGTTAAGCACGAAGATGTAAAATGCAAAAAAATCAACAAATAATGCTTTGATTGACACAAATTTGGCAGTAAAGTAGCATATATATTTATATAAAAAACAAAATTAATAATTATATACAGAGATGAAAACAATGTTAAATTTTTGTAAGTTGTCAGATAATGTCATACTGGAGACTTAAACAGAATTATATATAAAGTGAAAATAAACAGCATAAAATGAAAAAAGGACATTAATAGGTTATGTAATCCCCTCTCATCTGCATGCGAAGTTTACACCGTCTGACCATGCTTTGAATTGTGTGGTCAACCACTGCAAAAATAAGCAATCACCATACTTCTTATAGATCAGTTTCCAGTTCAATAAGAGTGGTTGGAGGAGGGAAACGTGAAGATACAGCACGTCCCGGAGCATTTCAAATATTTTCAATGGGATTAAGGTCAGGCGAATATGCTGGCCACACCATACGCGCAATCCCTTTACTCTCCAGGTAATCATCGATGATGTCAGCTCTATGGGGACGTGCGTTGTCATCAATTAAAACAAAAGTAGGGCCAACTGCTCCAGCGTACAATCTCACGTTGGGTTCCAGGACTTCATCTCGATACCGGACAGCCGTCACAGAACCCCGTTTAAA
Source organism: Trichonephila clavipes (assembly GCA_019973935.1). Lineage (NCBI taxonomy): Eukaryota > Metazoa > Arthropoda > Arachnida > Araneae > Nephilidae > Trichonephila > Trichonephila clavipes. Next base: position 1,710,179 of record BMAU01018891.1, read on the forward strand.
GATGTGCAGTTCGGTGCGGTATCCTAATGAAATCCATGCCCACACCATAATGCTTCCGCCTCAGAATGCGTGATGTTCGGTGATGTCTGGGCTGATTGCGTCTTCCTTGTTTACACCATATCTTTATACGCTTGTCATCTGGCTCCAGAGCAAATCTTGACTCATCAGTAAACATGGCATTGCACCAGTCAGACACAGTCCAATTGCCATGTTCCAGGGATCAATTTAATCGTGCCCCTATTGATTGGAAGGATAGAGAAACACGAAGTCTAGGTACCCGGGCATACGATCCATTCATACTTAATTTTCGGCGTAGATTAGCTGCAGATATAGCCTTACCAATGAAAACTGTAACCATAGAAGGCACACGTGTGGAGGTCGCTCTGTGATTCCGCTTGGCTACAATAGTGATATATCGATCTTCCGCGGGAGTTGTAACCCTTGGGTGACCGCCTATGGGCCTTCGGACAACTGTTTGTCGTGGTTAGAATTGTTTCCATAAACATGAAATTACAGAATGATGAACGCCAAAGAAAAGAGCAACATCTGTGATCGGCTGTTCTTTTTCAATGCGGCCCACAGCATGCCTGCGCTCAGAATCTTCCATTCATTTTCTGGAAGTTATAGAAACACATATGTCTTCAAAAAAATTGTACAAAAGTTTTAAACTACTTCTATCAGCACTTACAATAAACTTGTGTAACCCTTCATAAAGCTGGCCTCTTATAAGACTGCCTTTTTGCATATTTCTTGACATGAATGCACGATTGGCTGTTACCTAACATATTTGCATACTATCATCTACCTCTGCCGGGAATTGCATCCTCTTGAATTCTGATTGGCTTCCGGAAATTAGCATTTTACTCTCCGTGATTAACTTTTGGAAGTGAGTGTATACTTTTTTCTAGTCTTAAAGAAAAGTGCGGAGCATTTTAAGGTCATTTCTTAATTTTATTTTTGCGTGCGTGCATATTTAAGTGAATCGGGGTTATAACGAAGAGAAAAAAATACATATTTGTCATTTATCTATCCTGAAAATATGTTCTATAGAATGGTGATTAGGGAAGTAAAATATAATTTTTTTTTCTTTCAAAATTTCATATTACCAAGAAAAAGTTTGATATTTCGAAAAAATGGGGAAAAAGCCCTAATTTAGGCTAGATGTTTTCAGATTCGAACAAAAATTATTCTTCGGCAATATAAAAAATCAAAATCGTTGACTATGCATGAATAAGCACTGAGTAAGTGATAATAAATGTACACAACAATATTTATTGCCTCAATTCTCTCTCTCCACACCGACGAATCAGTTCCATCGAAAATATTTTCGCCTTATTATGCAATGTAATTTTCAAAGTAGTTTTTATTTTTTAAATTAATACAATAAAACTGTTACATTAACATTGTGTTTCTTTTCTTTTAACCATTTAGCAGATGTTCTCACTTCGTAAAAAAAAAAAATTGAAAATTACTAAAATGCTCTTTTTTCTACAACAAAGGTCATTTTTGCTTTTTACCTTAAAATCGTTAAAATATGTCAACTTCATTAGCGTTTTGGCAAAATTTATCACATTAATATTTTTTTTAATTTATTTATTTCCTCCATCTGTGTGTGTGTATACCAGAAAACATTTTTTCCACTTAGATTGGTTTAGACATTCTGAACAAAAATCGATCCACCTTAATGTACATTGCGACTAACATCATATACAGTAAATCATGGGATTCAATATATATATATATATTATCACGGAGTTCGAAAGAGAAGTACACAGTTCAATTAAACAAACAATTAGATTTATTCTAACGCTGGGAGCTCGATACAACACTGGACTGAGAACATGCCCAACTGGCGATGAACTCTGCTTTTATACACTTCGGAATATTCGAGAAATACCCAGTATGCACTCTAAAGAATGATCTGGATTCATCTAGAACCTAGAGAAACAATACATTAAAAACGAGAACAAAATTCCAGTATTTGATAAATCTGCCGGGGCCGGGATTCGAACCCAAGACCTGAGGAAAGTTCAGTCCAACGCTCTGCCAACTCGGCTATCGGGACCTGTAGCAAATTATGCGTGCGGCATTGCTCCCCTCGAAAAAAGAAGACAGCGCCCCGCTGTCACTTTGTTCAAGGGTCTTTATTCTGGAACGAGTGATGGGTCCTTTGTATGATTCTTTGGGAGGAATATCCTCGGTTTCGATTTGCTCGGCGGGATCATGGTACGGTTTCATACGCAGTACATGGACAACTTCTCTTAGTTTTTTCGTGAAGCAGGATCAAAATCTTGTACTGCGTAAGTCACGGCTGATAAACGGCGTAGCACCTGATACGGTCCGAAATACCTTCTTAAGAGTTTTTCGGAGAGACCGACTTTCTCACTGAGTATAAATCCATACGAGATCTCCGGGAGCGTAGGATACCATTTGGTGTTTGGAATCGTAACGTCAACGATCTTTGTCTTGAGCTCTCAGAGTGTGCACTCGGGCTAGCTGTCGTGATTCTTCGGCTCTGGCTGCTATCTTGGTGATGTTATTGTCATTAAAATCATTAGGACAGAATGGTAGCATTGTATCTAGTGTCGTTTCCGCTTCACGACCATGAAGTAAATAGAACGGCGAAAACCTGTGGTCTCTTGTTTAGCGGTATTGTAAGCGAAGGTTACAAATGGTAGAATTTCATTCCAATTTTTCTGCTCTACATCCACATACATTGACAACATGTCGGCCAAGGTCTTATTGAAGCGCTCCGTCAGTCCATTTGTTTGGGGATGATACGCCGTTGTGAAACGATGATCAATGTTACACAAGTCGACAAGAGAGGAAACAAGTCTGGATCGAAAGACGGCTCCACGATCTGTGATAATTACTCGAGGAGCTCCATGCTTGAGGACAATTTCTTCAAGTAAGAACTACGCTATTTCGTCGACTTCGGCTGTCGGCAAGGCTTTTGTTATTGCATATCGCGTTGAGTAATCCGTGCAGACTATTATCCATTTGTTTCAATGAGCAGACTTTGGAAATCTCCCAAGGAGATCAATTCCAATGCGATGGAAAGGAGCTATAGCTGAGGGATGGGAACTAAACGTCCAGGTGGTCGTTGAGGAACGGATTTTCTCCTTTGTCACTCCCGACAATGCATGACATACCGAACGACATTTCGGTACATTCCCGGCCAGTAAAATCTCTTGCGAATCCTGTCATAAGTTTTCGCGAAACCAAGGTGTCCTGCGGTGGGGCGTCATGCAAGTGCCTTAGTATGTCTGCTCGTAGATGTTTAGGAATGACTGGTAACCACAACTTTCCATCTGATCAAAAATTCTTCCTGCAAAGGATACCGTCGATGAATCTGAATTCTTCGTTTTTGGATGAGTTGCTCAAAAGTTTTAATTTCGCAAGGTCTTGATATTTTTTCTGTTCCATCGCAAGGTTCATACTCGTCGTGACTGCTAAAAATTTGTCTGGTGTTTCCGTTTCCTCTTCCACTGGATTTCTCGAAAGAGCGTCGGCGTCACTATGCTTCTTACCGGTTTTATATTTTACGTCAAAATCATGCTCTTGAAGTCGGAGGGCCCATCTAAGAAGCCTTCCTGAAGGATCCTTTAAATTCATGAGCCAGCACAAGGAATGATGGTCAGTTACAACAGTAAAGTGTTTTCCGAATATGTACGGCCGGAATTTGTTGGTAGCCCATACGATGGCAAGACATTCCCTTTCTGTGGTGGAATAATTTTTCGGCTTTTGTCAGAGTTCTAGAAGCGTATGCTATAACTTTCTCGACATTATTCTGAATTTGTACTAGACAGCTCCGATACCGTACCCGCTTGCATCAGTATGGATTTCGTAGAAGCTCTTTCGTCGTATATCCTCAATACTGGATCCGAAGTAAGTGCTTTCTTAAGACTGTTAAATGCTTCCACCTCTTCAGGACCCCAATGAAACTCCACGCCACTTTTCAGCAACGACTGCAAAGGTTCGGCGAGATAACAGAAACCTTTAAGAAATCTTCTAAAGTATGAACAAAGGCCAAGAAAACTTCGTATGTCATGTATATTCTTTGAGTGGGAAAATTTCTTACGGCTTTTATTTTGTAGGGATCGGGACGAACGCCATTACTAGATACAAGATGACCTAGAATCTTTACTTCTTTGGCAGCAAAAAGACACTTCTTTGAATTTAATTTAAGACCAGCTTCCTGAAGACATTTTAGAACAAGTCTTAATCGTATAAGATGGTCTTCAAAAGTTTCTGAGAACACTATTATGTCATCTAGGTAACAAAGACACATAGTCCATTTAAAATGGCGTAGCAAATTGTCCATCATTCTCTCGAAGATCGCAGGTGCATTACAGAGACCAAACGGCATGACTTTAAACTCGTATAAGCCTTCGGGGTAATAAATGCCGTCTTTTCACGATCCGCTTCGTCTATTTCTATTTGCCAATAACCAGATCGGAGATCCATGGAAGAAAAGAACTTGGCACTTTTCAGACAGTCGAGCGTATCGTCAATACGAGGCAGAGGATAAACGTCTTTTTCGTGACGCTATTCAGCTTGCGATAATCGACGCAAAAACGCCAACTACCGTCTTTTTTCTTACGAGCACAACGGGTGATGACCAAGGACTTTCAGAGGGTTGGACGATACCTTCATCAAGCATTTTCTGAACCTCTTCATGAATGATGCGTCTTTCAGTCGGCGAGACTCTGTAGGCTCGTTGGTTGATTGAGCATGATCACCAGTAAAAATCCTGTGTTTCACATTCGTCTTCGCGGCTGTTGACTTGTCGGTCTTCGTGAAAAGCCCAGAAGATTTCCGGAGTAGTTCGGATAGCTTGTTTCTCTGTTCGTCACTTAACTCGGGTGACATCATTAACGAACAATTCATCTGTGATTCCGAAGTTTCTTGCTGGTCATCCAAGCAACCCGATGTGTCGGAAATAACACATAGATGCCCTTCATTTAGTGGTTCAGCTTGGCCTATGCACATTCCTCTAGGGATGATTTGGTTTCGAACTGCAGGTTGGTAACACAGACATCACTTTTTCCGTTACGATATGTGGATACCATGGACAGTGTAGCAATATTTTTCTCGAAGAGCAAATGTTTGCTGCCGTCTAGAACTACATTTATGTCTCCTCGGGTTTGATATCCTGATACTGTTATTCTAGTTAAAGAATGCGGCTTAAGTGTATAGTCTCTGGTGGCATACAAATTCCAGGCGTCAGGCGCTGTGGAGTCTCGACAGATGTCTTCTAGAACAAGTTCATTTTGTCCACAGTCTATAACGGCTTGAGACGCCTCTAAAAAGTCCCATCCTAGGATGACGTCATGGCTACAATGTGATAAAACAATAAATTAAAAAGGCAGTTCTCGATTGTTTATACGGACACGTAAAACACATTTCCCTATCGGCCGAACAAAATTTCCATCCGCAACTTTCAGCATAACGCTCTTGGCATCAGCAAACAGAACTTTCTTTAAAAATCGGCGATAATTATCGGATATGACAGAAAACGATGCCCCAGAATCTACTAGAGCACGTATCGGCTTCTTATCTATTATTACGTCTAGTTAGTTACCAGTCATCTTGGCGGTCGACGGAGGATTTCGAGTACACGCGGCCTCACCTCCTTGGAAGGTCGCTCTCTTTAGTTTTCCTCGCTCCTACGGCCTGGCGACTGACTGGATCGGCGATATGGCGACGGGGATCTGTAACAACGTATTGGGGATCGGCCTCTCGTGGGACTTGGCGTAAAACGGCGAGAAGAGTTTGGTCGGCGTATTTCTTCTTCAGTGCCAACGTCGTCGAAGTTCCGTCGGTGGTTTCGAGAGTTGTCAAAGACAGCCTTTCTCTCTCGGCAGTAGCGCATTACATGTCCAGGACGTCCGCAGTGGAAACAAACATGTCTGTTGTCAGCCGTTCTCCACACATCTGTTTTTCTTGGTTCAGGTGGGAATTTCTGAACAGGAGCTCTGTATTTCCTGGTTACAGCGGCGTATGTTGGTCGTGGTCTAGTTTCTGTAGGTTTTGTTGACACTGGGGCCAAAACCCTTTCAACTTCGTCTTGAACGATCTCTTCTAAGGATTGGGGATCGGAGTCCAAAGATTCTTGCGTCTGGTTAACTAGTCGATGGACTTCTTCTCGTACGATTGTGCGAAGAGAGACCAAATCAGTCTCATCCGTCAGGGATGCAACCGGTACGACGTTTAGAAGCCTTTCAAATCTCGGTCGACCAACTCTCTTCTGCTTCATATCTTCGATATAACTGCACCATTTGATAAAACGTGCTGTGTCGTTGATGTCTCTCGTCAACAGGGCCTGATAAATATCCTCAGCAACACCTTTCATTAGGTGTGACACTTTTTCGTCTTCTCTCATCAGAGGATTTACCTCTTGGCAAAGTCCTAATACACTTTGTATGTAGGGCTGTGTACTCTCGCCTGAACGCTGGGGTCGGCATTTTAGTTGTTCTTCTGCCCTTCTCTGGTATATTTTTGACGGTCACCGAAAAGTCAACTTAGTCCATTTTTAAACGCTTCCCAGGAATCTAAGGCGTCTTCGTTGTTGACATACCACTGTCTCGCAGTACCGTCAAGAAAGAAATAAACGTTAGCCAGGCACATCATGTCATCCCACTTGTTAAAGTTGGCTACTCGATCGTACTCTTTAAGCCATTTGAGAGGGTCTTCCCCAGGCGCTCCTCGGAAGGTCGATGGGCTCCTCCATTGCTGTAACGAAGGTGTTACTACAGCGGGCTTGGCTTCTTGCTCGGTCGGCATTTTTGTCCTCTTCCTACTATTTTCTTTTAACAGTCCGAATTCGGGGGATAATTCTCTTAACTCCTGCCAAGGTTGTCGCTATTATCCACGTTTGACGTAATTGTACCCGGCGCCTCCACCAAACTTGTCACGGAGTTCGAAAGAAGTACACAGTTCAATTAAACAAACAATTAGATTTATTCTAACGCTGGGAGCTCGATACAACACTGGACTGAGAACATGCCCAACTGGCGATGAACTATGCTTTTATACACTTCGGAATATTCGAGAAATACCCAGTATGCACTCTAAAGAATGATCTGGATTCATCTAGAACCTAGAGAAACAATACATTAAAAACGAGAACAAAATTCCAGTCTTTGGATAAATCTGCCGGGGCCGGGATTCGAACCCGAGACCTGAGGAAGTTCAGTCCAACGCTCTGCCAACTCGGCTATCGGGACCTGTAGCAAATTATGCGTGCGGCAATATAATCCAATATAAAAGAATTTTTTCAATATATAATCATATACATATACATACACATATATAAATTT